>SZWC01006174.1:22328-39852 GCA_023375785.1 Penium margaritaceum
ATCTGACTTCAGCATGATGATGTAATCACCGCCTCGACCGGCGGCTCCCATAACATCACCCCCCCCCCCTTCGAGGGCGCACCGTCCCGATACACTCCTGGTACACTTGGAGGACCGTGTTGACAGCACCGCCCCTGTGGAAATCAGCTTTGGGGATCCAGCAGTTGTGCTCAGGCCCATAGTCGAGCCATTGCACTAGGTAATGCCACCCGTTACCATGCCGACGGTACCCGAGAATCATCTCCACCACATACTCCTCTTCACCCTCCACCAAGACTGGTGGGGGAGGAGCCTGTCCCCGCGGCGCGAACTGTGCATCCGGCTCCTTTTAGGCCTTGAGAAGAGAAGCGTGGAACACGGGATGGATCGCATAGTGGTCTGGCAGCTCGAACTCGTAGCTCACCGCAGACTGTTTCTCCTTGACCGAAAAAGGGCCCACCCACCAAGGCCTGAGCTTGTCGCTTCCCACCCCCGCCAACTGCAGGTTCCGCGAGTTCAACAACACCTGTTTTCCCACCGAGAACTCCTTGGCTGTCCGGTGCTTGTCCGCTTGCCGCTTCATCTGGTGCTGTGCCTTGTGTAGCACCCCGCGTACACCGTAACACACCTCTGTGAAGTCACTTGTAAACTGTTGCACCGCGGGTAGGTCCGACCCACGTTGCCATGTCTGAGGGACATGCAGGCTGCAACCCATACACCACCTCAAAGGGAGACCGCCCCGTAGAGGCATGCACTGCTAAGTTGTAGGCAAACTCAGCCACCGGGAGCTTGCATTCCCATCCCTTGCCATCCGGCTCCATAATTCCCCGTAGTAGCTGTTCCATGGTCTGATTGGTACGCTCAGTTTGGCCATCAGTTTGGGGATGGTAGGCCGATGAAAGAGCCACACGGGTGCCCAGCTTCTTGAAGAGTTCCTCCCAAGACCGGGAGGTGAAGTGCAG
Source organism: Penium margaritaceum (assembly GCA_023375785.1). Taxonomy (NCBI): domain Eukaryota; kingdom Viridiplantae; phylum Streptophyta; class Zygnematophyceae; order Desmidiales; family Peniaceae; genus Penium; species Penium margaritaceum. The sequence goes on from SZWC01006174.1 coordinate 23,270, forward strand.
GTCGCGGTCCGAGACCATGCACTTCGGCACCCCGTGCAGTTTGACAACGTGTTGCAAGAGGAGTTGAGCCGTCTCTACTGCCGTGACCTTCTTTGCACATGGAATAAAGTGTGCCATTTTGCTGAACCGGTCCACTACCACTAGCACCATGGTGTTGCCCGTTGCATTCCGTGGAAGACCCCCCACAAAATCAAGTGAGATGTTCGTCCATGGACGTTCCGGCACCGGTAGCGGCTGCAGCTCCCCTGGCACCCGCGCCCTTCGTGACTTGATTCTTTGGCACGTGTCATAGCTGCTCACATACTCCTTGCAATCTGCTCCCATCGTCGCCCACCAGAATTGGCGCGCAAGCGTCTTGAAGGTCTTTTCGTGGCCGAAATGCCCACTGTAGTGCGAGTCGTGCGCCTCTTCCAACAGCGCTTGCCGCAACAACGAACTCCGTGGCACCACAATCTGGTTCTCCTTCTCATGCCGCCAATACTGGCCGTCCAACTTGCACCCCTTCACCGTACTTCCGGCAAAGTCCTCGTCCTCCGCATACCCGTGTGCAAACGGGCTGCGGATGATTGGAGATCCCGCCAGCACCGTGATCGCATGCACGCCCAAGTCCAGGCGACGCGAAAGCAGATCTGCTGGGTTGATCCTTCCTGGTTTGTACTCGATCTCGTAGTCAAAGCCGCCCTCCAACAGCTTCATCCACCGTGCTTGACGATGACTTAGGTTCAGCTACGACTTGAGGTACTTGAGCGTGAAGTGGTTCGTGTGCACCACACACCGCCGCACCTCAAGGTAGCACCTCCATTGCTTGAAGGCCTGGACCACCGCGAGCATCTCCTTCTCGTGGATCGGGTAGTTTAGTTCAACCCCTTTAAGCTTCTTCGAGTAGTACGCAATGGGCTGCAACCCCTTCCCTTGGTCCTGCATCAACACCGCGCCGATCGCATAGTCGCTTGCGTCCGTCGCCAACACGTACTCCTTGCTCGTGTCCGGATGCACCAACACCGGGGCTTGACACATGGCAGCCTTCATTGCTCCGAAGGCTTGCCCCTCCTTCGCACCCCACTCCCATTGGCACCCCTTTTTGAGCAAGTCTGTCAAGGGTGCTCCCATTGCCACGTGGCCCCGGATAAACCTCCGGTAGTAGTTCGTAAAACGCAGAAAAACCTGGATGTCACGCACGCACGCCGGCTCTGGCCACTCCTTCACTGCTTCCACCTTTTTTGGGTCCATACGGATTCCCCTCCCGCTGACAATGTGCCCGAGGAACTCCACCCCCTGCTTGGCGAATTCACACATGCTAAGCTTGGCAAACATTCGCTCCTTTCTCAGCACTTCCATCACCGTCTATAGGTGCTCTTGGTGCTCCTCCATCGTCTACGAGTAGACAAGGATATCGTCGAGAAAGACAACAACGAACTGGTCCAAGTAGGGGTGGAACACCCGGTTCATCAACGCCATGAACGTAGCAGGAGCATTCGTTAGCCCAAAAGGCATCACGAGATACTCAAAGTGTCCATAGCGCGTCCGAAATGCGGTTTTTTCCACATCCTCCTCCACAATGCGGATTTGGTGATACCCCGACCTCAGGTCCAGTTTGCTGAAGACACGTGTACCTCGAAGCTGGTCAAACAACTCCTCGGCCCGTGGCAACGGGTAGTGATTCTTCACCGTGATGTTGTTGAGCGCCCGGTAGACCACGCACATCTGCAGCTCTCCTGATTTCTTCTTGACAAACAGTACCGGGCCACATACGGAGGCACCGATGGTCGGATGAAGCCTTGGTCTACCAACTATCCCATCTGCTTTCTGAGCTCCATAAGCTCCGCGTCGCTCATGCGGTTGTAAGACCGCACCATTGGTGACAAACCTGGCACCACCTCGATCTTGTGGTCGATGTCGCGCCGCGGTGGAAGCCATTTGGCAACTCCTCCGGAAAAACGTCCCCGAACTCCCTGAGTACCTCCCCAATACCGGGAGGTAACTCTGGAGCTCCAACGCCTTCTACTGGCTGCCCTTCCGCTCCTTCAACCACTGCAATCTGGTGCTTTGCTGCCTGTTGTGGGCACACCCATGCCAAGTAAACCTGGTCACCCTTGTGCTCGTTCCGCTTTATCTGCTGCAAGTTGATGACGCGCAGCTGCTTCCCCGCTTCCGCCACTTCCGACTCCTTCCCCTCACCCCGCCACAAAGGCAAAGTGATGTTTTTCCCGCCGGCCTTCACGACCACCCGGTTGCCCCTCCAATCCACCTCCGAATCCCAGGCGTGCAACCAATCCCGGCCGATCAAACAATTGTAATCATCTATAGGGCAAGTGTGGAAATCCATGTCACAACCCAACTCACCCATACGGACTTTGTGATGAAACACCTGCCGCGCCTTGGCCGACGTCCCTGGCTGCCGTGCAAGCTCCAACCTTGTCGCCAACCTGTCGTTGAAGAAGCTATGGCTCGTACCGCCGTCTAGTAGCTTGCGTAGATTTCTCTTACCCTTGAAACTCCCCTCCGGAATCTTAAGAACCAGCTCCATGATGATCCCTGGAAACTGCCGGGTCTCACCCTCATTCCGCAACAGCACTTGAGGCAGCTCCTTAATCGGCAAAAGCCTTTCAGGGCTGGTACTGTCCTTTGCGGACAAAACACTTGTAGCAGTAGGTTGTCCCCTCCCCACTACTGCTGCCCGTTTCCCTGCTGTGCCTTGCGCTTGGGGCAATCCCGCTTGCGATGACCCTCCTCACCACAAACCGAGCACTTGCCTCTCGGTCCTTGTTGCCCGTCCGCACCCCGCTGTCCGGCTTGGATTGCATCCACCTCCATGGGCACAGCCTGACCAGGCTGCTCCACCCGTGGTTGTGTTACATAGCTGGTCCGGCGCGCATTGTAGCTTACCGCGTCGATGCGCTCCACGCCGAGACCAACTCTGCAAAAGTTCGCAACCCGAGCACCGCGAGTTCACGTTGGACGTGCGGCTTCAGGCCGTCATGGTAGCGGTTGTATACCTCCGCGTCCGAGAGGTCATTGATCTATGCCGCCAAAGCCATGAAGCATGTAGTGTATTCCTGGATCGATCCGCCTTGCTTGACGTGCTCGATCTTATCACGTGCGACCCGACTGCCGTTGAGGAGGTCGAAACGCGCCTGGAGCATCGTCTCGAATTGCTCCCACGTCTCTGGTTTATCTGTTAACGCCTGCACACCGAGCTGCACTTCACACCCAAGCGGTAGACTTAGCAATTGCTGGAGCCGTGCCCCGGCCCCTAGCCCGTCCGGCAACCCAGCGGCGTTCCGCCGGCACAATGCCGACCACCACTGTAGCGCCATTCCCCGAAGTAGCGTCGGAGCGTACTCCAGTCTCGTGGCATCTTCTCCCAGGGGAACGCCCAATGCCGTGAATACGGGTTCACCGTGAAGAGCCACTCCCTTGCACTGCCCTTGACGGTGTAGAACTCTGGCTTCTTCGGCTTGGGCCGCCGAAAGGCATGTGCGAATGCCAATGCAACACCCCCCAACACACTGCTCCCTTGGCCGACGTACCTCGCCTCAACTTCCGCACACAGCTGTTGGTTCTCAGCGCGCAACTGGTCGAGAGCACACCGGGTCTCCTCCATGAGGTAGGCCTGGTCGTATGCCGCTACTGCCATGGTTCCGGTTGTGACAAAACAATTCTGGCCAAACGTAGTTGTGGCAGATCTGTTACCTCCCTTAGGTCCGCGCAAAACCGAGCGAACGTCCACGCGCTCTGATACCAAATGTGAACCGAGGGGCGTCCGGCGTGACGGTCACATGCCAAGCCCTTGAGATAAACCTCCCACCTTTAATCTCTTGGTGTGTGGGCCAACCCTTGACATGTCGCAAGACCCTCTCGTAGCAGCAAAACCGCTGCTAGTGACAGAGGTTCCCGCCGTGCGACTCTCCCGATGGCGTTTGCACCAAGGTGCGCTGCGGAAGACTTGTAGGACCGAATGGACGTGTGCAAGGTGATGCTTGTAGAACAAGGAGATTTGGGCAAGGAATGCATCCTTTAGAATTGATAAATCAGTACAAGGCTATGTACATAGTCTCTGGGTAAGATTGGCATGCCTAGAACAACCCCTAGGCTTCCTTATGTACCAGCCCTTATGAGGCAGCCGAAAGATACTCAACACTCCGAAGCCCTCTATCAAGGCGCACTCATGCAAAAAAGACATGCATCATGTATTACGCACCGCGAGCTTTCCAACGCACAAAAGAACGCCTCAAACCGTGAAGAAATGACTGTTTGAGTGCTCCACGCGTGACGGCCGCTGGCAGCACTGCCAGCGGGGGTCACGGCCGCCCGAAGCGCCCTTGCTTGCGAATGCAGCTCTAGCCGCCATCCAAAAGCCCCCATGGACCCCAATGAACCTTGCCTCATTGGCTAAGTGTCCATGCAGGGGCGCTTTGGCTGCAGTGGGCGAGAAAGTCGCTCCGCCGTGCTCGGGGTCGAGCCGGTACGTCTCCTGTTTTCTGGAGGTGCGCCTCCCACCTTTGCAGAGCCGTATCTTTCTCGTCCTTGCACCGCATGACCCGGTTCTGGGGTTGATTTCGTACGGTTTTTCACGTAGAATACAATGGGAGCCTCAAAACATGCATCTAACTTCAGCATGATGACGCAATCACCGCCTCGACCGGCGGCTCCCATAACAGTGGTGTCGCGTCGGGATGGTGGTAATGGTGTCGCGTGTTCTGTTCAGTTTGTCGAGTCTTTTGTCGGGCGGGATGATGGAAGTGTCCTATCGCAGTGTTGTGTCGAGTCATGCACAGGTCCAGATGACCCGTCGTGGCTTCATGATTCTCAGTCAAGTGTTGTTGCTCGTCTGTACATATCGCAGCTCTGAGCAACTTGCTTCTGTCGCCTGTACTGTTGCTCGCTGTTACTGTCAGAAAACGGCCCCCGGGTGGAGGCAGTTCCAACGAGGCCCGACGGGTCTACTGTGCTCACGGCTATGTTTTGTGCGGGTGATTCTGAGTCTAAGCGTGAGCTTTCTGGTCGCCTCACGCTATGTTTCTGGGAGTTGAAGGCTTGTGAGACAGTCACTTTTGCGAAGGGAATAACGCGATTTTGCATTAGTTTTTGAACATGGACATGATATAAATATTTGTAGGGCTAGTCATGAGCTCTCCAACGCACCAAACCGTGCGCGATTCGGATAACCATAGCTCCCGCTACGTTAGTCAAAGCGCAGCACCCCAAACCAGCTGCTCACTCGGCGGCACGCACCACGTCGCCCGCCGAGGCGCCTTTACACATCAAGGACCCATCAAAAACGCCATTCCGGAGGCGCAGATGTCCCTATGCGTAGTGGCGGCGTCCCTCGCGCCTTTGGGGTCTGTTTCGATGAGTTAATCATCGAGTTTGGTGATGGGGATTGATGTGAGCCGAAACCTGTTCGCGGACTTCCAGTCGGAGATTTGACGACGTCCCCAAGTAACAAACTGTACTACTGAGTTTCGGACTCCGAGCCAGGATTTTTGCTAAGTCCCTCAGTAACAAACTGCACTCCTGAAATCCGGCGGATCATCCACTGGACGCCTCGGCAGTCCTTCCGGAGCAAAATCCACAGATGGCATTTTGTTACTCGCTCCGGTCAATTATTCACCGGAAGTCGAACCGCGGCCGGCTCCCAGAACCGCCGCGCACACCCCAACTTTGGAAGCCCATATCTCCCTCATTACTTGTTTGATTCCGGTGAAACAACTTCCACCAGATTCAGCAACTTGTCAACTTTCAGGAGCAATCCTCCATTTTAGGATCCGAGAAATCATCGAGTCGCCAGATCCGTCGACAAGGATTTTCCTCTCTCTGGCGGCTCGTCGGCGCCTCCCGGCGCCGCACTTGGGCATGCAGAGGGGCAAATCTTCAACTGTTACGTCAAAGCGACAGAGAGTGTGACATATGCCACTTGGATCATTGATATAGGTGCCACCCATCACATGACATGTCGTCGTTGTGACTTTGTCATGCTGGGTCCTGTTGGGTTAGTACGGTCCGTGTGCACAACAGTTGGTCATGAGGTCTTAGTCCAGGGCGTAGGTGTAGTGTAGTTCCACAAGCCGTCTGGCCCCTTGTATATCTCAGACGTTCTGTATGTGCCTGCGTTGTAGCTCAACCTGCTTTCTGGATGTGCCTGCACTCGCATGGGACTCGGCATGTCCTTCACAAGTGAGGATGCCACTGTGTTTGATTGTGCCACGCAAGAGGTGGTCTTACGTGGGGCGGCTGTGGATGACTTGTACCATGTCCTTGGCTGCCCCACGTCTCCTCCTCCCTTGCCCTCCCCAACCTTTGCTCGTGTGTTTGTGACGGGTACTTTGTCACCAGAGCACCAACATCTATTACACAGACGCATGTGCCATGTACACCTAGACGCTATCGATCCTCTAGTGCGCACACAGCCCGCGCTCGGTCTTGATGCGGTGTCTTTCGAGACGCCGCCCAAGACCGACTGTCTCCAGTGCGCTGAAGGAAAGATGCACCGGGCCACGTACCCTCCTTCCAACTCGTGGGCACTTCGGCCTCTCGAGTTGGTTCACTCTGACCTCCTGGGACCCCTCCCTGTCGAGTTCCAGGAGGATAAAGGAAGGTATGTCCTGACGATCACTGATGACTTCACCCACATGCAATGGGTCTTCAGTCTTTGTCAGAAGAGTGACGCCGCCCTTGCGGTACACACTTGGTTAGTCATGGCTGAGCGGCACTCCCGGAACCTCCTCTAGACGTTCCGCTTAGATCGTGGTGGAGAGTTTCTTGGGGACTTAACGCGGCACTTCGCAGTGCTAGGAGTGGCTCACAAGCTCTCTACCCCCGCCACACCTCAACAAAATGGTGTGTCTGAATGATGGAATCGCACCATGGAGGATGCAATTTATTCAATGCGAGTGGACAGCGGCATGCCAGAGGCGTTTTCATTTTAGGGCATGGCCTACATGACATGGGTGTGGAACCGGATTCCACATGGGCCACTCCCAAACAACCCCACCCCGTACGAGCTATGGTTTGGCCGCCAAGCTGACGCGCTCGCGCGCATGTGGATATCCCTTGCCTGCACCTGGTTCACACTTGAGCAGCAAGGGTCTAAGCTCTCCCCTCACGGCTGCATTTGCGCGTTCGTGGGCATCGCCCCTCGCTCCAAGGCCTGGCGCTTCTGGGATCCGAGTCGACGCCGCATTGTCAAGTCACGTGACGCACTCTTTTTGAGAGCCTCACGTATCACAATTTGACCGCTCGTAATGCATTGCTCTAGCACGCTCCCGGTTGTGTTCCTTCTCCTTGCGTGGGGGAGTGTATTGGGCCGGCAGACTTTGTCCGCTCCTGTAGCCCTATCGCTCCTGAGCCGTCCCACCCTCGGGTGCCTTTCTTGCCCATCCTGCATTACCTGTTGCTGCCTTGCCCGCCTTGCCAGTGTCGTCGGCGTCGCTTGTTGCTACCCCGTCCGCCTTGCCAGTGTCACTAGCGTTGCCTGTTGCTGCCTCGCCCGCCTTGCCAGTGTCACCGTCGTCGCCCGTTGCTGCCTCGCCCGCCTTGCCAGTGTCGCCGGCGTCGCCCGTTGCTACTTTTCCCGCCTTGCTAGTGTCGCCGGTGTCACCCGTTACTGTCTTGCCCACCTTGCCAGTGTCATCGGCGTTGCCTGTTGCCGACTCGCCCACCATGCTAATGTCGCTGTCGTCGCCCGTCACTTCCTCGCCTACGTTGCCAGCATCACCCGTTGTGCCGACGCTACCACTTACTGCCTTGCCTGACCTTGCATCTCCTGCTTTGTCTGAGCCGTCAGTGTCTACGTTGTCGGCACCTGTGCTTCCCATGCCTCTACTTTATCTGCACCCCCTTTACCGGTTGTGCAGCTCACTGAGCCCTATCTCCATGTCGAGGGTGGTCGCTTGCGTCCTTGTCCTATTCGTACGTAGCGTACGCAGTGGTGACCCTGGCAAGAAGGCCCTTGGCCTTAGTGCTCTGGGCCTCAAGGAGGTTCACCCTTGTTGTGAGACGGGCCTAGTTCTCCTTGCTCATGAGCGCCAATTGGCACTTGATTCTACAGAGTCGACAGTCATTTTGGGTTCTTCCTCTGTTGCCTATGCTCTGGCCACGTGCAATGTGACCTGGGCGAGGCGTGACCCCAGTGTGGCCGGTGTGGCGCCTGACCCTAGCACACTTCATGAGGCTCTAGCAGGGTGTGACTCGGCGCTCTGGCGTGCTGCGTGTCAGGCCAAGCTTGCTGCTATCGAGGAGCACAAGGTCTTCGAGCTCGTGGACCTGCCTCACGGTTGCAAGGCTGTGAAGGGCAAGTGGGTCTTGCGCAAGAAGCTGAAGCCGGATGGCTCAGTGGAACGCTACAAGGCACGACTGAGTGCCAAGGGGTTCTCTCAGGTAGAAGGTATCGACTTCACCGAGACTTTCGCCCCTGTCGGTCGCACAACCACAGCACTGGCCTTGATGTGCAAGATAGCCCAACATGACTGGGAGTTACATCACATGGACGTAAACAACGCTTTCCTCCATGGAAAGTTGAAGGAGGAGATCGACATGGTCTAGCCTCCCGGCTTTGAGGACGGCACCGGCCGTGTGTATCGACTGCGGAAGGCCTTGTATGGTCTGAAGCAGTCGCCTCGTTGTTGGAACAAAGAGATCACCGGTACACTCTTGAGGGTTGGGTACGTCCAGAGTGCCTCGAATCCTTCTCTCTTCCTCTCAAAAGCCCCTGCGCAGCTCATGGCCATTCTGGTCTACGTCGACAATCTCCTGATCGCCTCTATCGACCTGAAGGCTGTTGAGGAAGCCAAGGCTGTGCTATAGGCGGCGTACAAGATGAAGGATTTGGGAGAGGCTACAGTGTTTTTGGGCATGCAGATCGTGCGCAATCGCATGCGTCGGACGCTCCTGGTGCATCAGGAGCGGTACGCTCTCACCTTGGGGGAGCGTTTTGTTGACTTCCTTGCTCTTATCTGCACTGTGTCCACACCGCTCATGCCTGATGGACAAAATGCCTTGAAGGGTGACAATCCAGCTGAGCTGGGGGAGCTTGTCGACGTGACTCCGTACTTAGCCACGACGACGCGACCCGACATCGCCTTCACTGTCAACCTGCTTGCACAGTTCTCCTAGGCAATGCGCGATGTCTGGAAGCTGCTCTCTAGTGTGTGAGGTATGTTGTGTCTACCGCACGCATCGGTTTGTGCTACCGCAGTCATCCCTCTGTGGTGCTTGACGGTTACACCGATAGTGACTGGGCTTGGATTCCAGATGGTAAGAGCCGGACAGGCTACATCTTCTTGATCAGTGGCTTGGCTTTGTCTTGGAGGAGTAGCAAGCAGGGTTGCATTGCTCGCAGCACAATTGAGGCTGAGTACGGTGCACTCAGTGCTCTTGCCAAGAGCGTGTGGCTGGTGCGTCTTTTGCGTGAGTTGCGTCAGTCCCTACCCCCTTGTTGTGCTACGTTGCGACAACCAGAGCGCGATCGCCATTGCCAACAAAACTGGTGTGTTTCATGCTTGCACAAAGCACAATGGCATTGAACATCACTACGTGTGTACACTTGTCCAAAGACACGAGGTCAAGGTCATCTGGGTAGGTACGGATCTGCAGCGTGCTGACTTCCCGACAAAGGCCATCGACCGTACGAGGTTTCTTGCGGCTTCACGTTCTGTGGGACTTCGCCTTGCAATGGCTGCTGACTGAATTCATCATGCCAGCTGTTGCTTGTGTTTGTCACTGCCTGTACATTCATGGAATTGTTCGCCATCCGGTCATGGGGGAGTGATGTTGTCCACAGCTTACGGTGACCCCTCGGCTTATGCCCATGCTCGTGTAAATTCCTGATGAGACAGCCACCTCAGACCAGTGGGGGATCTGACGTGGCCTTTGGAATGCCCGAGACTCCACGACTATCCACTAGTGACACTCGTGAGGAGCTGGGGCTCAGGCTCGACCGTTCCAGGCTTTTTGGTAGTGAGGCCGATTGGCCGATTGCAGGTTTTCCATCTATCAGATGCTTGTTGGTGACTGAATCATGGTGTGTGGGCATTAGTTGCATAGGATTTTGCACCCTGCTCCGTTTGGTTCTGACGGTTCTTGATTCGGATGCCTGAGCAAGGAGATATACCCAAAAACGTGGTTTTAGGCCGGTTTGTCTGTAGCAGGAAAATGAGACCGGTCGGCGCACCGCCGCTAGCAGACGACACTTATGACTTGACCTTCCCATTTTTTCCCTTACTCTGCATCATGCTTAAGCTAAGCCTTGGTTCACATGACGTGTTCCAATCTTGTTCTCACTATTCCTTGCATGACCTGTGAGTCAGCTAGCCACATCAGTGGTGTCAGGCTAGTGAACAGTTGAGCTAGGAAGTTTCCAGGAATATTCTCAACATTGTGGTTGTTTGGGTGGAAGCAACTACATGGTCCAAGAGGTTCAGTGGAGGATTGAAAGCTTCTGGATGAAGTGTTCTTGCTTCCAGAAGCCGATGGAAGATTCCAGGAAGGAGAGGCTCCTTCCAGATGGGATCAGTGCCTGGACAAGGAACATGAAGGTTCCTAGAAGGGGAGATGCATTCTACATGATGGTTGCTTCATCTAGAAGAAAGTTGTAGGTCCAGGGAAGCAGGCTCATGCCTCACATCAGGATCCTTGAGCTAGAAGCAACCACCAATAGAGAGGCACAAGGATCCAAGTATGGAACCTTCCACATAGCATGCCTCTCTAGAAGGCATGGAAGTTGCTAGAAAGCTTAGCCTTGTGTGGTTGCTTCTATGCATGGTATTGGCTACACCTGTGGCTATAAGGCCACACGTTCCTGGTAGTGCAAAAGAAAAAGAAAAAGAAATGGATCGCTGTTGATATCAGATCAATTAGCAACACTTTTGATGTCAAGATGTGACTCCCATAGCCAAGTCCTTTACCATCCTTGGAGCAATACGCCTCTCTCATCCCAGTCTTCCTAAAATAGTTGGAAGCATGAACCAGGTCAGCTTGCTTTCCTCAAGGGTGCACACACACCCTTAGGCCAACAAAGGTTATGGGCCCACGCCTTCAATGGATTCCAAGTATACATTCATCCATGATTCTAACATCAAGTCATGGCAATGACCAGGCATATTGGGTGAAGGGGAGGAGAGAGTTCCTCCATGGATGGCCATGGCTAGGGAGAGAGAGAGGCCTTGAAGGATCACAAAAAGAAAATGATGGTTCTCCTTAAATTGGCATGGCAAGGATGTCATGCACCTCAAAGGATGCACTCAAGTATTGGAGGCTTGGGAGAGGCTCTGCATTGCACACAATCATTCATCTCTACCGTAACGTATACTCCTTGTCAAATGTCTTTTCACCCACCAAGACGACAAGGATTCCAGCCCATCGGAGATTGCGCGAGAGGTTGAGACGATGGCGTCTTGCTATCATCAGGCAGGATGGGCCATCGACTCCCACTTGCAAGCAACAACGCTCCTTCTGGCCCTTCCTAACAGTTGGGCCTCTACGATCACCATCGATGGTGATTTACGTGACAAAACACCGACGTTCAAAGAGGCGGCACAAGTGGTGTGCAACCGGTGGACCAAAACCATCCTGGTGGAGCAAGGGACGGCGTCCGCATCATCAAGCCTGATCGTCAACTCTCAATAACAAGAGGGAGATCAAGGGGAGGAAGGGATGCGTCCATGCGGCACCAAGAAGGGAGAGTGCCATCAGTGTGGCCAGGAGGGCCACCGGAGAAGGGACTGCACAAGGGGAGCTGTGGATCTGGCCACGAAGGTGACAGAAGGAGAGTAGACCAACGTGGTGGTAGGGGACTTCGGACGCTCCACAAGGGGAGCTGAGATGGCAGAACCTAAGGTTGATGAGCAACACGTGTTTTTGGAGCGAGGAGGCCACAACAGGCCCAAAAGGGAGCCTGCTACAAGTGTGGCCAGCGAGGCCATTGGAAGGCGACGTGAACAGCGGAAGCCGTGGACTCCGACAAGCATGTCGGGAGAGGACGGCAGGCCGAAGGAGTCGACGACACGCCATGCAGCAGTGATTAGCTCCATGCTGTGGGAGCTGATGTGGTCGAGGACCATGAGGCATGCCATGGGCATGCAACCTCCACAACCTCCAAGAGGGAGCAAAAGGCAAAGCAACAAACGGGGGCCATCGCCATACATCACAATGGAAGTGATGTGCTCTGAGGAGGAAAAAAGCGGGTGGAGGAGTTGGTCGGGAAGAAGGGTGCTGCTGCGAGAAGGCTCAAAGCGCCTTACTTGGCGATGGAGGTGCTGTCCGTGAGTCGCCTCGTTAAGGAAGGACTCGAAGTGACCTTTATGAGGAAGGACTGCCTCCTAAAAGTGGAGGGTTGTGGACGTGTCATGGTCCGTGGTTCACACAAAAGAGGTGTGTACCGGATACGTGCCAACGTCCTCACAAGGAGCACCTGTGACTCTGACGTGGACAGTCGTTGGAGCAAGGAAGCGGTTGTAGCTGCGTCCAAGAGGGGGCGACCCGAGGGCTCTACGGGCGGTATGGAGGGTACCTTCTGGGCTGGGTCGGCGGATCTGGACTACAAGGCACGCCATGCAACAAGAAACCGGGTGATGGGTGCAAGGCTTCAAAGTGAGGCAAAAGAGGTGGTCTTGGTCGCAAACCAGCCAGGGAAGAGCATCAACAGTAGGCCGCCTGGCTCTCTGAACGGGCAATAGGGGCCCAGTGATGCAAGAATGGTGAACCGGAGCCACAAGGCAGGTCAAACGGGTGCTGCCGAGTTCCATGTGGGAGCGGTGGTGGCTGCGCAGAGGACCATGAAGCAAGACGAGGTCTACAAGGAGGCGCGCCCTCAAGGGAAGCACGAGGGGCTCTACACCTCAGCGGAAGGGGAGCAGCGACGGCATTGATGTGAGGGCCAAAATGGGGCTACTCAAGTGTTGGCATGGAGTGCCGGCAAGTCACGTGCGCAGGGCTCCGCCTCAAGGACTGAGGAGAAGGAGAGCGGCAGTAAAGGGACACGCTCTCAACCGGAGAAAAATGCACTTCGGGCTACAGAGGTGATGGACCGGGGCCACAAGGTGGGCACAAAAGATGCCGCCAAGTATCAAGAGGAGGCATCGGTGGCAGCTCGGAGGAGCACACAATAGATTGAGGGCACCGTGAGGGCAGATCCTCAAAGTGAGCCAAGGCGGCTCGGTGTAGTAGCGGACTGGGACCAAGAGAACCGCTCGACAAAAGGCCAGGCAAAGGGTGCACCGCATCAAAAGTGGGCGGATGTGTTCCAAAGGACTCTACAACAGGGGGATAACAATAGCAAGTGGCTGAGCTCTTCATCAAAGCAAAACATGCTCCAAGTGGCATTGACGATGGACCAAAGCTACAAGGCAGGCCAAAATGGCACTGCCAAGTCCTATGAGAGGACGGTGGTAGCTAAGCAGAACACCAGGCCACAGAGTGCGGGCAAGGCGTCAGTGGTTCCAAGTCCTCAAGGAGGAGGACAAGCACTCAAAGAAGATGGACGGCTTCATGGCCGAGCTTGGCTTCAAGCATTGCGAAGCAGATCAGAGCGTGTACGTGCGGAAGCAATCAAGATTGCACCAGATTGTGGTCCTTTACGTGGATGACCTCATCCTCGTGTCATCGGACATGGAGGAGTTGGTGAACCTGAAGCGGCAGCTGGGCGGTCAGTTCAAAATGACCGACATGGGTGAGCTTGAGTACTACCTCGGCATTGCCATCGAGAGGTACCGCAAGGCACGCATGCTCGAGATGGGACAAGCAAAGTATGTACGAGAGGTGATCCGCCGTTACAACATGGAGGAGTGCAACCCCATTGGCACACCCATGACCACCACATGTGAGATGAGCTCCAGCATGGGCCCGCTCACGAACGAGGAGAAAGAGCAGATGGCAGGTGTGCCGTACAAGTCCGCGGTAGGGAGCATCATGTACGCCATGGTGGTGACGCGGCCCGACCTGTCCTTTGCAGCGGGACAAATTAGCCAATACGTTGCTGACCCCTGGCCGCTGCATTGGCAAGTAGTGAAGACGATCCTCCGCTATCTTATGGCAACAAAACAGTCACATCTTGTGTTTGGAGGGGGAACACGTAACAACTCCCTCGAGTTGGTCGGCTAATCGGATGTCGACTGGGTTGGTGATGTGGATGACAGAAAATCAACGTTAGGATACGTGTTTGCACTTGGTGGTGCAGCAGTTTCATGGGCAAGAAGGAAGCAAGACTGTGTGGCACTGTCCAGCACCGAAGTGGAGTACATCGCGCTCGCGGAAGCTACAAAGGAGGCGGTGTGGTTGCGACGGATGCTGAAGGAGATCGGCGTGCCGCAAATGAAGCCAACGATACTCAATGTTGGCAACATGAGTGCCATCAGCCTTACCCAAAACCCAGTGTTGCACACGAGGACCAAACACATTGAGATCTGGCATCACTTTGCGTGAGACTTGGTGGCGGAGGGAGATGCGATAATTGTGCATTGTGGCTCTAAGAGCATGCTCGTGGACGCCATAACCAAGCCACAGTCCAAGGAGAGGAACGACGCGAGCTGCATGGAGCTTATTCTGCACTGTGAGGCTTAAAAATGCTACAGGTTCCAAGGACAAGGCATCAATGCTGCGGTGTAAGGGGGAAATTATGGACATGGTGTGCCCCTTGCCATGAGTGCCGTTGATCCCACTCCCTGGATCGACCACTGAGAAGTGGTCGAACACCTGATCTGACTTTAGATTTGGATTTTTTTGATTTTTCCATGCAGGATCGAGATTTTAATCACTTGATTTGAGTGAGTATTCAGAAAGTTAGCCTAGCCCATAAATCGGTTGTTGGGCGGGTTGAATCTGATACTCGCCATGGGTGGCGGGATAATCCACCGCCAGTGATCCGAGTTCATTCTTAATGGGCTCCGAATGCACCAGGGACATGAATGAGGTAACTATAAGGACCTCCTTGGTCAGCATGAAACTTTCCTTGACTTCTGGACGAGGAAAGGCACTCCGACGAAGACATCGTTGAAGCGCCTACCGTTGCCTATCGAGCAAGGCAAGGTGGGCGGTTCCACCAAGGCTTACTTCGACGGCCGTAGCAGGGGCTCTACTACTCGGTTTTGGGCGTGCTTAGATGCGTTGGAAAGCTAAGATCACAAGCTATAAGGATTTTATGTAACATCACTATAATAACAAACAAAAACGTGTTTCGATTCAGTTCTACTGGATGCGTTGTGTTCTGTCCACTCCTCTCCGTGATCCTTGTGCTCCACACTCTTCACCATTGGTGTCCATTGGCTGCCCAAACACTAGTAGCGTCCATCAGTGAGAGCTAGGCATCCTTGAGGGTTCCTCCAAACCCACTAGAGCCAACACATCCTCCTTGGATACAAGAGAAACAGCAGCACTGGCAATAGTGGAAGAGGTCCAAAGCGCCAAGGAAATTGCCATAACTGTGGCAAAGGCTAGATACTGGGCTTGGAATTGCTGGGCACCCAAGAAGGAGCAAGGAGACTGTTGGAGAATGAAAACACGCGATCCACCCATTGTGAGTCACTCAAAATGGCCAAAATGCACCTCGGCAAGGCTCAAACTCGATCTTGGGCCCTTCGGCAAAATTCTGGCAGAAATTGGTTTGTTGGGGCAATGGATTTCGAATCCCTATCAAACGATGACGAAATTGGGCGTGAAAGCTCTGAAGTTGTAGACGATTCCCACAAAATTGCAGCATCAATGGTTGCGTGTGCTATGAGCGGCACTGTCACAAAGTATGGGTGGTAATTCTGAGAACTGAGTGGAGAGGGCTTGATGGATGGCAAATACTTGATTGATTAAATCACAAGAACAACGTGCCTCATATACATGGCACACCTATTGTACACGGAGGCACATATCACACCAAAAAACACGTTTCTCGCCCTTCCAGGGTGCAGGTTTACCCTATGTGGTAGTTGGGTAAATCCTAGCACACTTCGCGGTAGCTTAGTCCCGTTGGCCCACTCCTCACATGGTGCTTGTTACCACCCCAGCTGACTCACACCAAAAATGCTAGAAAAAAAACACCCCTACACCATAGTTGCGGTTGGAACCGCAACTATGGTGTAGGGGTGTTTTTTTTGTGTCGCTTGCCCTATTGGCAAGCGACACGAGAAAACGCTCAAAACACGATTCGGTGGAGTTTCACGTCGCATGTGCACGCGGTTTGGGCACTAGGCGCGCTTGGGGGACCATGTCGTGGATTTACCGGTGACTTTGTTGACTTCACCCTGGAAATCAGTCGCGTCACTTTTTCCCCTCGCACGACTGTCAAAATCATGGCCCCCATGCCACACCTAATTCGCGCACATGCTAACAACTCCCAAAGCGCAGGTTTGCGCCATCCACAGTCACCAACCAGCCTAGTTCGGCCGTTCACGTGCGAACCAGAAAATATGGTTTGCATCTCACACACCCACAAAAGCATGAACAAAAAATGGACAGTGGCACACACTCGATTTTCTCTCCCACTTCGGAGAGTATGTCCAAATCCACCGGCCGGGGTCGGCCCCGCCGGCAGTCCAGGTCATCGCGAGTTGTCGCGACGCTTGCACCGCGCCGCACCTTCCCCCCCTTGTTTGTTTTCT
>SZWC01006174.1:40267-62875 GCA_023375785.1 Penium margaritaceum
TCTCTCTCCGCCCGTCGCGTGGTCAAGGAGACCGCCGTTCGGCGGCTTGTCTTTGCGTTGGCGGGTTTCGCCACACCATCCGCCAACAGAGACAAGGATGCATGGCGGGGAGGAAATGATGGAAATGATCCCACAAGTTTGATGGCTGAGTGTGCCTCTAATAAAGGGAGGGCGATACTCAGACCACGAGCTTCCAGATTGACTCGAGCACAAACGAGCACACCACTGACGAGAAGTGAGACTTCATCTCTCTTGTTCCATGCAACAAGAACTTCAGAGTTACCAACGGAAAGGTTTAGGCAGCTTAGGGGATTGGTGACAAGCTGGTCACAGTGGGTGTCAACGGTGCAGACTCCAACCTCAAGCTAGAGGGCGCAGTCTACATTCCCTCCTTCAGAGCCAACCTGCTCTCTTTCTGTAAGATAACTGACCATGGCATGAAAGTTGTCTTTATGGAGAAGGAAGCAGTGATAGTCCTTACCAGGGAAATCAGCATCTCCCACTCTACGAAGAAGGTTGTTACACAGGTTCCTCGTGTTGATGGAATCTACGTCATACAGACCAAGATAATAGTTTCAATGGCTGAATCTTCAGCCAAGAGTGATGATGAGGAGAGTAGAGACATAGATTTTGATGAAAAAGGACATATTAGAGCACTTGAAGTAGTGGCAATGGAAGATCTGGCAACCAAACCGTAAGCAAACGCAGCCACCAGGGCTGTTCATTCTAGCCCGTGCACATCGTCCAAGAACCTATGGCATAGGAGATTTGGACACGTGGCTCATTGCACATTGGTGCTCATGGGAAAGCAGGAGCTAGTACGTGGGATGGAGCAATGTGATGAGGCAGAGGGAGCCAGGATGTTGTGTGAGCCATGCCTTCATGGCAAGGCCAAGAAGAAATTCTTCAAGCGCAAGGGTGCGCATGCTCTCGCACCCCTTGACCTCATCCACTCTGACGTGTGCGGTCCTTTTTACATACCATCCAATAGAGACAACAGAAATTTCCTCACATGCATCAATGACAGTAGTCGCAAGGTCTGGATGTACTTTCAAGAGGAAAAGCAATGTGAAGGAGATCCTGCAAGCCTTTGTCGCTATGGTTGCACGACAGACTGGAAAGAAGGTGAAGGCATTCAGGACAGAAAATGAGCAAGAGTACCAAGCCTACAGGGAGTGGTTCGAGATACAAGTTATTAAACACCAGAAAACTACCCCCTACTCACCTCAAAGCAACGGCGTAACAGAGAGGGTGAACCAGACCCTCCTGGACATGACAAGGTGCATGTTCCTTGATGCCAAGCTGCCTCCTAGGTTTTGGGCTGAAGCAGCACGCACGACTACCTATCTTATGAACCTCATACCTGTAGGAGCTCTGCGAAGGAGAGGTAAGAAGAAGCAGACACAGCAGCTGAAGACACCTCAAGAAGCATGGTCAAGCAAGAAGCCGGACGCCTTCCATCTCAAGGCATTCTGTTGCACCGTCTTTGCCAAAGTCCAGGCAGGTGAGGGGTATTTTCATCGGCTATGACTCCGCCCACAACGCTTATTGACTGTGGGGTCAAGGAGAAAAGAAGGTCATCCATAGCAAAGACGTGGATTTCCATGAAAGGTCTGTGAGTAAGTGAGAGCCTCTCAAACTTTATAACACTCCTAAAGAGCGAGATTGGCTTACTCTTCTTGAGGAGGGAGATGAAGCACCAGCACAATGGCATGGGCTGGGTACTACAACAGGGAGATGAGCTAATGAAGATGAATCAGATGAATCAGACTCAGAGTCCGAAGTATCTGATCCTCCAGACCATTAAGAGGATATCTCTCCCATTGTCAACACAAAATCAGACCTCCAACCTCCACATCAAGAGAAACAACCAACAGGTCATAGGAGCAGTTCACGCCTCAAAGTTCCTCGGCAACATTACGATGCGGATGGGGGTGAATGGAAAGGCGTCAACTATTGTTTCTTGGTTCAAGAGGAGCCAACGTCTGTCGAAAAGCCACTCACGCGGCCTGACAAAGCTGAGTGGGATGAAACAATCCGTAGTGAACTCAGCTTCATCGAGGAGAATGAGACATGTGTGCTGGTGGTTAGACCTACCGGCGCTCACGTTGTGGGGTCTAAGTGCGTGTTGAAAGCAAAAAGGAAATAGGACGACAAGATAGACAAGTACAAGGTATGGGTGGTAGCAGAGGGTTTCTCTCAACGGCCTCGCACAGAATACGCGGCCAAGCACTACACGCAATAAGGGGCTCATGTATGACCTGTCCACGTAGAACCGGACGGAGAGGAAGCGGTCATGGCATCTGATTCATCAGCCACAATCACATCAACCGCAGTAGAAAAAACTGTGATGGTTCCGGAGGAGTTCGCACCTATCATCTGAGCTTTCATGGACGACTTCCCGGATGAACTTCTACAAACCCTAGTGCCAACATGCAACATCGACCATCGCTTCGAGTTGAAGCTGGACAGTAGGCCGACTGTCAAGGAAACCTATTGGATGAGCAACCACAAGCTGACCAAGCTCAAATGAAAGCTAGGCAAAATGCTTGGGTGGGGGTTCATTCCACCATCCACATCACCGTACACCGCTCCACTCCTATTCATGAAAAATAAAGCTGGGAAAACTCGGATGTGCGTTGATTACCGGGCGTTGAACAACATAACTTTCAAGAGCCAGTACCACCCCCCCTCCTGTCGACTAACTCTTTGATCAACTTTGAGCTGCAAAAACATTTGTAAAGGTTGAACTGCGGATGGGATATCACCAGATCAGATTTGCCGACATCGACATGAAAATGACAACATTCCTAACTCGCTACGGGTACTTCAATTTCATAATCATGCCATTTGGAATCACAAATGCCCTGGAAAACGTTCATGGACGCGATGAAAAACATTTTGCAGCCACATCTGGACGGCTTTGTTTTCCTGTATCTCAACAACATCATGGTGTACAACCGCAGTTGAGAGGAGCATGATGGACACCTTTGAAAAATCCTCAAAGTTTTACAAAGAGAGAAATTGTACAGAAAATTTTCAAAGTGTGACTTTGGTCGACGCTCAATCAAGTTTTGGGGCCACGTCATCAACAGCGGAAAAATCACCATGGACTTGGACAAGGTGATGGAATTCATTGATTGGCCAATGATGACAAATGTTTGGGACGTCTAGGTGTTTTAGGTTTGTGCAATTCCTGTCATCGATTTGTGAGGGATTACACGAGAGTGTCAGCGCCTCTCTCCAATCTCACTAAACATTAATGGAGTGGAATTGGGCAAACAACTAACAATAAGCATTTGTGACTTAACAAAATGCTCCGACCTTAGCTCCCGCATTCCGGTTAGCAGATACAACGGCAGATTCAATTCTGGCCACCAATGCCTGGGATCAGGCCATGGGATTCGTTCTCCTCCAAGACAACTATGCTGGTCAACAACCGATCTTGTATATGTTGCACAAGCTACACGGAACGGAGCTGAACTACGTGGTGTACAAGAGAGAAATGCTTGCCGTGGCACACGCGTTCAAAATGTGCCTATGCTAACAATGTATCGTCCACAACAACCACCATGCGCTAAGATATCTGAAGAAATAGCCAAATCTCAGCCGGCCACAAACTCGATGGATGAATTTCCTTGAGTCCAACTTTGGCTACGAGATTGAGTACCGACCTGGAAAAACAAATGGTTCAAATAGCTCGCGTACCCATAACACGCAAAGTGTGACTCTCATCTGCCCAGCACCGCAAAAAAAAAAGAAACTGAAAAGCCCAGTCAAAAGTCATGCTTGCTTGCGGCATGCGTCGACAGGCCAGCAAGAAGAAAAACCACATGGGTTCATCATTCCCATGCAAGAATCGCAAGGGAGTGAACACCCCATTCTTTTCTTTGACACGCAAACCCCCCAGTTTCATTTAGGGTTTTTTATGTTTGGCGCGGGCTCCGCCCGTGCCAAACATAAAACCCAAAATCGAACTGGGGGGTTTGCGTGTAAAGAAAAGGGGTCATCGCTCCCTCACGATCGAGCAAAAACACCCTTCTTTTGTTTTTGACATTTTTTTGTACACGTAAACCTATTCTTTTAATGCACAAACCGCAATCAAACCCTACCCCGAACTACATTCGGGATTTTAGGTTTTTAGTTCTGTGCAGGCTCCTATTACACCCCAAGGTAGTAGGGCCCAGCAGGTTCCCTTTCTACGCATGGGGAGTCTTGAACTCCCCTCGAACTCTAAACAAATCCCCCCCCGCTAGTAACACAAACCATTCAACAAAGGGATTTGTGATACTAGCAGGGGGCGCCCCATGACATGCGTCGTCAACGCATGGCATGCGGCGGCCATGCATTTTTTCCTGTTTTCTTTGTTACTGGCGTGGCGGTTGCGGCAGCCAATGGGTAGTTAGGTTGTTTTCCACTGGACGACGGGCAAATAAGTTTTGTACTTCTACTATTCGGGTACATGTGACTTGAACCCAAAAAAAATCCAGCAGACACACTCAGTCGCTGACTGGACCTAACGGATAGCATCATAATCCTACAGCTTGACTGAGAACCATACCTTCAACAGCTATTCACACGTTGCTACGAGCTATAGGACATATGCGACAAAACCAAGTTTTGGTTCAACATAGCGTATTGGCAATGGCGATTCACCCGGCAGGTAGTCGTGTCCCCAAGCGAAAATCTACGGTACATGTTGCTCAAAGACTACCATGACACCAGCCCTTGAGGACACTTCAGCGAGGACAAGATGCTCAAGGAGCCGGCCAAGTACTCTTGGTGAGAGCAGATGCAGGCCGATGTGGCAAACGTTTGTAAAATTTGCGACATTTGCCAAAGACAAAAAGCACACGGTTATCCAGATTGCTGTAGCCATTACCCGTTCCGCCGGAGCCATGGAGCAACATCTTGATGGACTTTGTCACCGGACTACCAATGAAACCAGAGGGTTATGACGCCATCCTCCTGGTCGTTTAAAGATTTTCCAAAATTTCACACTTCATTCCCAAGACATCTACGGTCACCGCAGAGGGGACCGCTCGGCATTTTCTCAACCAAATCGTGTGGTTACACGGCGTACCGCCTACAATCATAAGCAACAGGGATGGTTGATTCATAAGCTGTTTGGGGCGTAAGTTGATGATGCGTTATGGAAGTTGAATTCGACTTTTGACAGTGCTCCATCCACAAACTGACAGTGAAACCGAGAGCACCAACCAAATGCTCGAACAACTTCTCCACACAAGTTGCGAGCCACACAACACCGATTGGGTAGAAAAACTGCCAAACGCCAAACTCAAACATAATTTAACCATTTCCACCGCAAAGGTTAAAGCACCATTTGAAGTGGTCTATGTAAAACTCCCAGCCACAATGGCAGAATTACAAATTCAGAGCAACATTCTCGTAGCCAATGTAATCACCGTGACTTCTTCAGTGTCTGGGAGGAAATACGGCAGACCCTCGTGAAGACAAAGACGGCGATGAAGCGAGCTGTCGATAAGCATTGCAGTGATGAAATCTTCGTTGCTGGCAACATAATCCTCCGGCGGAACGGGTAATGGCTCCGGCGGAACGGGTAATGGCTACAGCAATCTGGATAACCGTGTGGACAAGAATTTTGCAAAGCTCAAACCTTGGTGTTTGGGACTAATTGAGATTGAGCGCACGCAAACCCCAGTGGTTGCGTGACTCAAACTCCCTGACACCGTGGCGCTCTAACCGGTCTTCCACATCAGTACACTAAAGCAGTTTCGTGACCCAAGTGAGAATTTTCTTAACCAAGATGTTCCTCCACTCCCTCTGGTCTAAGTGGACGGTGATACGTGTGGATGTTACACACTAGCGTGAGGGAGAGAGTACAAGAGAAGGTGTAGGTGGAGCGCCAAGAGGGGAAAAATACCATGAATGTAGTTCTCAAGTTACACGAGAGTAGATGAGGACACGAGTAACGAGCCAATGAGGTACTCAGTGCAATGAACCGGGTAGAGAGCAGGCGAGCGGTGAGCTCACCCTCACTCGCTATCCACACCAAGCCTGGTTTTGTGGAACAACCCTGTGAGCATGGTGTTAACTATTCTACGGTAGTATGCAGTCTGGGAGGATCAATCCGGCTACAAACCCCAGACAATATCAGTGAACAATCCAAAGTGCACACTAATCACTCCAAATCACCACAGGTCGTTAAAAAAGCGAGGGTAGAGCAAGGACATGACCTGGCAGTTTGGCCAAAACAATGTAAGGGATTTGGATGAATAAGGTCTAGAATTACAGGGCTAAAAATAACACTTGAATTCAACTTTCACTTAATCAGGTTTTGAAAAATAGGAGAACATAAGAGACTCTACAATATCTCATGTAGTGGCCTGATGGATTGGCTATGCCTCACAAAGGCAGCAAGAATGAGGTTTGGAGAGAGACCCCTCCCACACTAGCCTAGGCCTTCACCTCTTTGAGGCCTGTTACTCAGTCTAGCAACCAATCAGTAAAATGCACTATTTTCTGGCCTGAGGGGTTTTCTCGGTGAGCCCAGCCAGAGTACTGACAGCCCCAAACCCGGGAGTCATCCGTTTTTTCCTAAAAACTGGACCATACCCAAACATGCGCACTGCAAACGCAGTCGTGTAGTCAGAATCAGCTACAAAATTCACAGAGCAAAGTTATGGCTGCCTGAACCTCCAAAAACTCTATGCTCAGAGCGGCCGCTTATGATTGTCCGCGATGTGAGGGACGGTGGTTGCTGCCGATGGAGCTGGACGCACACTGCTACCAAGTGGGAGACTTCACACGAGGAGACGGAAGTCACGCCTCTCACAACAATGCAACATCCCCTCCATCGCTCAGCGTCCCATGTCATCAACATACCGAGTCAGTCGTCTACATGAGCATGTACACCAGCTGAGAGGCCACAGCACGAAAATCCCAACACTCCACCATGACCTGTGGGCACCATTGTACATACATGTGTAGAGGTCATCCATTGACAGTGCACAACACAAGTCACGCTCCCCCATGCTCTCATGCCCCCATAGTTTAGCAAGTCCACATAAGTGTGAGCATGAGTACACAAAGAAAGAGGACATACATGAGGCGGCACAGGGTAAGGGATCTCACAAATACAAGAGAGTACACTTACAGATGTAGACCAACCAGAATAACAGCCTTTTATAATAATGAATGCTTGATGGCCTTGGTCAAGAAGCCAACCCACTGTCGCACAGTCCCGACCCACAGAATTTGGATGTTGCCCTCATGCAACAAAGTGCGCACGTAGTGATACTCCACATTTATGTGTTTTGTGCATGTGTGATGAGTTCTATCATTGTCTGCAATAGTGTTGGCACTCTCATTGTCACAATGTAGTGTGATGGGTGATGTAGGCTAACAAAACTCACACAAAAGGCGACGGAGCCACACACCGTCGCATGCACCAAAGCCCAATGCCACATACTCTACCTCTATATCACTGTGTGCAATGCACCCCTATTTGTCACTACGCCACAAGACAACTATGCCGCCAATCAAGAAGAACCATCTAGTGCGGCTCTTGCCATTTGCGCTCCCAGCCCAGTCACCATCTGTGTGGCCTCCAGCAACTCAGACGGTTGGTGAGGGAACATCAATCCACGACGTGGGGTGGAGACAACGTATCGCACCACAAAAATGGCTGTATCTAGGTATAGCTAGTATGGGGACTGAAATAACTAAGCCAGTAGGTTCACGGTGAAGGCAATGTCTGGCCGTGTGGTGGTGGCGAGGAACATGAGTGACCCAATGACACAAAGAAAGGTAGTCACGTCCACACTCATACCCAATGTGTCAGCATCAGAAGTTTTTGGTTTGATCTGACCATCTGGGGTTATGGGAGTGGATGCACTTGATACGGTGGGCAGGAGCTCCACAACGCGCTCAACCAATGTCTGTACGTAGGCCGCCTGACGCACACAGAGAATACCATAAGCAGGGACGCGCTCAATCTCCATGCCCATAAACACATATACAATTCCAAGATCTTTCACCTTGTATGTGGAGTGCAGCAGATCCTTCACTCTCTTGACAATAGCGAGGTCAGGATAAGCGATCGGCAGATCGTCCACATAGATGAGCACGATGACAAGGGTAGTGCCCATTGGGGTGATGAAGAGAGCTCGATCTGCGGCGCTGCGCATCAAATCACCCTTCAAGAAGGTGTGGCTGATCTCAGTATTCCAGCACCTGGGCGACTGTTTGAGGCCATAGAGGGCCTTTCTTTGTCACCAGACAAAGAGACACGTAGAGCTCCTCACCATTGAGCTTACCATGCAAGAAGGCATTGCTCACGTCCATCTGGTGGAGCTCCCAGCCATGCTGTGCGACCATGCTAAAGAGCGCGACTGATCGTGAAGCGGCCAACCAGCACAAAAAACTAGTCAAAGTTCACTCCTAGTACCTAAGCAAAACCTTTGGCGGTTATCCGGGCTTTATAATCGTCCAACGCGTCATCCGGCTTCTACTTGCAATGAAGAACCCACTTCGCCCCAATGGCTTTACGGTCTAGGGGCAACTCGAAGAGCTCGAACACAACATACTCATTGATTGTAGTCAATTCCTCCTTGCAAGCAGCGTCCACTAGGCGGCGTTAGGTGTGGTGCTAGCCTCAGGGAGGATTTGTGGATCGGCTTCCTAAGAAGACAGCCTGGCTGTAAATAGAGGAGCGGTGCCAAGTTCCGCTAGAGCACGCGACAATGTGACAGAGATAGTGCGTCGATGCTCCTGAGAGATCATTGCATAACCCAATGCGGATCCCAGATGAAGGTCCGCTATGACCACTGCAAGGGAAGTCAGACCCAGAGCCTTCTTCTCTAGATCCCCACTCGCCATAGTGTGAGAAGGGGGCGTGGGACGAAAGCTAGTAGCCGGGGAGGCCGAATGATGGCAGGACGCATGCCCGATGGAGGCACTGGGGTACGTGGACCAAGACGATTACCAGGAGTACGTAGTAAGTATATCGGAACAGCACTAGAGGAGTGGGTTTTTTGGGGTCGAGGAGGCAAGGAAACGACAAGTCGCTCCACTGGAGTGACCAGCTTAGGAAGACTACTTGACTGGTCGACAAAGGTAGCAACCAGAGTGACTAAATCGGTCATTGGGGTGGCAGAGTCCACGGCGGAAGAAGTGGACTCAGTCGCCTAGTTGGTGGATTCAGGGACCGAAGAGGTGGACTCGGATGCGTGGTTAGTAGCCTGAGGAACAGACTCAGATAGAGACTATGGTGCAGTGGGGAAGTCTGGTGTGTATAGACTCGTAGTTGACTCAGTGGAATTAGGTATTAATCCCTCACTCTACATACTCCTTGTGTGGCCATGAGTGCGCAGGGCATGCTAGTGCAAGGGGAGGAGGCGACGTACCGTGACGGCACACAACCCTCAAGCTCCACACAAGAGGTCACCTCCATCCTGCTTGCATGGCCCACCACCTCCCTGCCAGAGCCTGAAAACGACTCTCTCATGCTTAGTTTTACATGAAAAACCTGTTCGTAGGACTTGGGTGGAAGTGACATGCTTTAGGTCTTGTGCTACCAAACCTACTTTGGCTTGTAACCAGATGTGTAGGCAGGGATGGAATAGGTCACTTGCAAAGTGACATAGGTCAAGGGGTCGGGCAGGGCGAGACCTTGCTCGCTTGATTTTGGGGATTCCGAGGGCATTCACCCCCGTTCGAGTGACTCGCCACAAGCTTCGCTCGCCAGCCGGCGGGTGGAGCTCGACCTACGAGCTTCTGCTCGTAACAGCTCTGTGAGCTGTTTCTTGCCTTTTTCGACTTAGGTTTCTTAGCCATGGAGGATTAACCTGGATCTAGCTCCCTCTATACTTCACCATTTGACCTGAAACAAGTTGCATTCAAACCGTAGGATTGTTCTTCTGGTATCAGAGCAAGATTAGGTGCAAAATGGTGAAGGAGCTGGTCAGCGCCAAGCAAAAAAAGGGACGGCCGAGTAGCCCGTGACAGTGGAGTGGCACGGCTGCCAAAAACTCAGGTCGCGCAAGGGACTAGACGTACCAAAGACATTCCCCTAGACCACGCACAGAGAGTAGCGGCGGGACAAGGAAGAGGAGCAGCATTAGAGGAGAAGTGGGCAAATGAGAGCGTGCCCAAGCATTGTCACCACTCTTCAGGGGTGACAGCGGGGTCTCCCGGCCCCTAGGGTCACTGTGCAAGTCAAAGACAAGTCTGCAGGAGTCCCAAGACCAAGAGAGGCGTCCCCTATTGAGATTTGGGATCGCGGCAGAAATCTGGGCCCAAAGTCGGCCCGGCGAATTGCTGCCAATTTTTTTTTTGGCAGCAAACCAAGGGCTGCAGAAGCTACACTGCACTACTAGCTTTCTCTCCATCCAAACAGCGCTATGAACGCAGCAGGATCTGTTCTAGGAGGGGCCGGCGCTAATGCCGGAGCTACGACTGGCGCCAGTGCCGGCGCCGGAGCTAGCGCCAGCACTCTCGCCACAGGAATGACATGGGACGACCTGAGCAGGGTCCTGTCCCACAAGGACTTGTCGCCGCCGCCCCTGGGCGTGCGTGACTTCCTGTCATGGAAGGAAGTCTTCCTTTTGGAACACGGGCTCGAGGATTATTACCTAGCTCCACCGTCCAATGCCACTGACTCGAGAGTGCTCTTGCGGGCCTTCAATGCTTTGGTTCGTGCGCTTCTAGAGGATGAGCAATATTCGATCCGCCACTTTCGCTTTGGAGGGACAAGGGAGAACCCAGATAACCTCTGCAGCGGAGAGCCGCATCCCTACGATGTGTGGCAGCACCTGACCATACGAAAGGAGGAGCAGGGGATGGCCCTGGTCATTGTCTTCCGTGAGAAGCTCCGCAATCTTCTCCCTAATCCAGGTGCACCAAACGCGGAGTATTGGAATGCAACAATGGACCTTCGACGGCGCATCCTTGGTCTAGGCACTTTCTGTACCATTCTCGAGTATCTGGATCCGGTTCTCTTGCATCTAGGAGAGCCGTAGAAGGATTTCCGACGCGGACTCCTCCGGAAGCTGAAGGTCGCCACCGACCTAGCAGAGGTGTTCAAGGAATTGGGCAACCATGAAGACATCTTGAAGGGCAAGGCGCATGAAGATGAGGGTGCATCAGCGAGTGTGTTTGTGCATCAAGGGGGAGGCACTCCCCCTTACCACCACTCTGGTGGAGGAGGCCTAGGAGGCAGCAGTGGTGGAGGTGGCCGAGGCGGACACGGTGGCGGAGGACGAGGACGTGGTCAGAGCCGTGCAACCAGACTTGCAACGACTGTGGAAAGACAGGTCATTACTGGTGCGCCTGTCCGTCTCTCCAGCGCATCATGACACCCACCATGCATCAAACACGCCCGGTAGTGGGCCAGCCACCGAAGCCATTCTCTTATCCCAGTCAGCATCTACACTCTCCAGCATGGACGACTCAGGCCGTGGTAGGACCTTGTGCGCCAGCACCCTTTGGGACGGAAACATTTGGCCCGCCACAGCTGCAGTCATCCATGTACCCATCAGCGCCAGTGCCATCACCACCTCAGTACCAGGGGCCCATCTTCATGCCCTCATATGCAAGCCTGCCCGCCCCGGTTCCAGCATGGGAGCAGACAGTGTATGTTGAGACGACTGAGCCACAGCGGCCGTTGGCACTCCCACCAGGACCAGGGTGGATTGCGCCCATGGAACTGCACCCACCTGAGCTAACAGCCACCACACAGCCACCAGGTCAGAATTTGGGACACACACATATCACCTAATCGCACGCGCTGCCCATGCATGAATGGTTGTTTGACACCGCTGCATCACATCATATGTCGCCACAATGCCAGCTGTTTGTCGCTCTGCATGCCACGCCCGATGTTGAAGGCGTCAAAACTGGGTCTGGGGAAGTGTTATCCGCTGAAGGTGTGGGAATTGTTGCTCTCCAGGCGCCGGGTGGGGTGTTGTGGCTGACTGGTGTGTTGTACCTACTGCGCCTGAAAGTCAATCTGTTGTCAGGTGGGAAATCGGACCAACACGCTAATGTGTCTCCGCTTACGCAAAGGCAGCGCTACATGCTCTTCGATGTTTCTGATGCTTTGCTCGCTGATGGACCATTGCACACTAACATGTTGTACAAACTGACTTTGTTTCTATTTCTCCACACACAAGTGAACCGACCCCAAATTCACATCATCACAGGCACTGACTCCACACATGCAGATCTTATTCATCGTCGTCTTGCGCATCTCAATACTAACACAGTTACTGATCTGCTGAAACACATTCCAGCACACGGTCTGCATCCCGGGGACTGTCCTCGTGTCTCAAAGAAAACACTTGTCTTCAGTGTCAAGAAGGGAAAGTACACAGACAGGCCTTTTCTAGATCAGACAGTGTTACCACAAGGCTGCTAGCACTGGTACATGCAGACCTAATGATACCGATGCCTGTGCCATCAGTCTGATATGCGTCACTCTATTTTTCTATCCTCATTGATGACTACAGCCACTTTCGATAGGCTTTCCTGCTGAAAACCAAGGCCGAAATCCAGCGTGTAATTGCTAAGTGGATATCACTGGCCGAGAGACAAACATGTTGTTCACTGTTGAAGCTACGGACTGACAGAGGAGGAGAGTTCCTCGGTACACTGACAACAGAATTGAAAACAAGAGGGGTTGAACACCAGTCCACCGCACCCTACAATCCACAAAAAACATGGAGTGGAGGAATGGTGGGATAGAAACCTTGGTGATGCACTGCGCACACTGCTGACCGAGTCTGGTCTATCCTTTGGGTTTTGAGAAGAAGCTGTAAAGTACATCACCTGGGTGTGGAACCGTATTCCACAAGGCCCATTGCCCAAATTGGTTACGCCCTGGGAGTGGTGGTTCAAGGAGAAATCAGACCTGAGGCCTGCCAGGGTGTGGGGCAAAATGGCATGTGCCTGGTTTGCACCACCGCAAAGAGAACGCAAACTGAGTCCACGTGGTCATTGGTGCGTCTTTGTTGGAGTCTCTCACGCCTTGAAGGCATGGCGGTTCTGGAACCCCACTAATGACTATTTTATCAAGATTCTTCCTTCTTGATGCTTACAAGGAGTTCCATACACTTCGTCATGCTCCCTTGCTATCTCTGTGAGAACACTACCCCGAGTATGTGAGCATGCCGGTTTTCATGCACTCTCCAGCACGCGATGCGGGTCGGGTGGCTCAACCAATGCAGGACAATGAGATGACCTCATCAGTACCAAAGGATCTGCTTTCATCCGCAGACTTGGCCAGCACAAAGTCTAGTGCCACTGAGGCACCTCTAGGCCTCAGGCCCCTGATCCCTCCTGGTGAGACAGAAAGTGCAGATACACCATCGCCCGAACGAGTCCGACGACCCCTACGTGCTCCTCCCAGAGTTGATTACAAAACTTTTCCACCACACTGTCGGTACAACGATCATGGATCACAGTGCCATTGAACCACTCACTCTCACTGAGGCAAGGGGGTGCCCTGACATCGCTGAATGGGAAAAGGCGATGGCAGCTAAACTAAATGCACTCTTGGAGCATGGGGTATACCAGCTGGTGCCCTTGCCACCTGTTCACAAGGCCATTGATGTCAAATGGGTATTCAAACTGAAAAGGAATGTCAATGGCCTGATTGATAAGTACAAGGCACGTTTTGTGGCCAAATGATTTCATCGAATCCCAGGTCATGACTTTACAGACACGTATGCACCTGTAGGAAAGTTTGGAACCAGCCGTGCTCTACTGGAAGTGGTGGCACGTGAGGACTGGGACATCCATTAAATGGATGTAAGAAATGCTTTCCTCAATGGACCGCTGGAAGAAGAACTGCATGTAAAACAGCCAGAGAGGTATGAGGATGGAGCAGAACAAGTGTAGCTTCTGTTGAAGGCCTTGTATGGCTTGAAGCAAGCACCTCGGTGTTGGAACAAAGAGATCCGCCGCACCTTGGAGAGTGGTGGATTTACACAGAGTACCTGTGACCTTTCACTGCTTCTTCGCTGGGACAATGGTTTGCTTGTTGCTTTGCTGGTTTACGTGGATGATTCACTGATCTTATCTCCCTCACTCATGCTCATTGAACAAGCCAAACCACTGCTCACAGCCCACTACAAGATGATGGACCTGGGCTGAGAAGATGCGTGGAAGCTTCCTAGCCACACAGCCGCCGACTAGGCGTCAGTGCCTAGTCAGACGGTGGCGACAGTCACAAGTCGTGCACACAACGGCAAGGGTCTGGCTAGGAGACACAAGGCAAAGTGTCAGAATGCTTCAATAGCATTTGCAGAGATGAATGACAAATGACAGGTCCATGGCATAAGTACTTGCCGCGGCGCACGGCGGGTGTCGCACGCGGCAGTGGAAGATTTGTCCTAAAACCAGCCCAAAACCATTGTTTTGGCCGTAACTCTGTGCAGACATGTCAAAACGCTACACCGTCTAAACCTAGATGTGCAGGATCAAAAGCCAGACGCTATGACTGGTCACATGCATGCATCCGGCATCAAATGGTGGACACACAAAGCAAAAATATGCAAATTGGGCCCACAGCCAGTCCACCGATAAACTCCTGTGTGCTGTAGAAAACCTGTAGGATGTCCCGGGTAGCGTCCAGAGCTCTGGAACGGTCGTCAGTCAGCTTCAAGCTGGTAGTCGGCCACCAGATGATGCACCGGTACCACCAAGGTCCGCATCAGGGATCTGCACAAGTATGGACACGACTGAGTGGTCACAGTAAACTGTACAGGTCGACAGGAACGTCATAAATCACAACACTCCCCCATGACCGGATGGTACGCATGTCCATACACGTGCAGCATTGACACGAGTACAACAACGAATGCAATGACAAATGTGACATGGACACAGACACACCCCACACTCAACCACTCTTAGGGAAAGGGCGAAGTCCAACAAAATGAATGGCCACCAAGAGCTTTCCACGTGCTAGTGCCTTTGTCAAGAAGTCAGCACGTTGCATGTCAGTGCCAACCCAAATGACAGAGATCACGTGTCCCTCCACCAGATCACGCACAAAGTGATGCTCAACCACAATGTGCTTCATGCGAGCATGAAATACACCAGAGTTCTCTGCAGTAGAAAGAGCACTCTCGTTGTCGCAGCGAAGCACAATGGCGGGTGCTAACTGGCCAAGCTCAAGGAACAGGAGCTGTAGCCATACTGCCTCAGCAGCCCCTACATCCAAAGCAACCTACCTCGCCTCCAATGAGCTACATGCAATGCAGCCCTGCTTCCCGCTGTGCCAAGACACAGTGGTCCCACCGAGCAGGAACACCTATCCAGGGCGACTGCGTCCATTTAGGCTCCAGGCCCAATCGCTGTCGGTGTAGGCGTCAAGGACCATCGAACACTGTCGGCAAAAGCAGAGTCCGAGGTACGCTGTGGAGACCACGTGCCACACCACTCGCACAGCTGCATGAGGGGCTCTAGCGCATGGAGCCTGCAAAAATTGGGTAAGGAGGTTGACGGCAAACGCGATGTCAGGACGTGTAGTAGTGGCCAAGTACATCAGAGGTCCGATGTGACGGAGGTACAGGGTCACATCCACTATCTCCCCCAGCTCTCTGGGATCTTCCACCTTCAAGGCATCCTGTCTGTCAGGCGTGAGAGGTATGGAAGCCGTGGGCATTGCGTCGAGGAGGTCGCTGCAGCGCTCCCCCACAACACGTGCGTATCGGGCCTAATGTAGTAGTAGAGTACGACGTCTGCGGTCTTGCACGATCTCCATGTCGAGAAACAACACTATAGGACCAAGGTCCTTCATCCTGTAGGCAGTCTAGAGGACAGCCTTGGCCTCCTTCACGGCCTCCAGTAAAGGAGACGCAATCAGAAGGTCGCCGACATAGACCACGGTGGCGGTGAATCGTTCAGGCGTCCGTCGCATGAAGATCGAGGGATCTGCCTCGCTCAGTACATATCCAGCACAAGTCAGGGTGCCAGTGATCTCCTTGTTCAAACACCAAGGAGATCGCTTGAGGCCATACAAAGACTTGCACAGGCGCCACACCTTGTCACCATCCTCAACACCGGGTAACTGAGCCACGTAAATGTCCTCATCCAGAGAGCCATGGAGGAAGGCATTGTTCACATTCATGTGGTGTAGTTCCCAGCCATGCTAAGCCACTACACCAAACAGAGCTTGAGCTGAGGTCATACGGCCGACAGGGGCAAAGGTGTTAGTGTAATCGATGCTCTCAATCTGAGAGTACCCCTTGATGACCAAGCAAGCCTTGTGGCGTTCTAGTGAGCCATCCGGCTTCACTTTCTTGCGAAGTACCCACTTGACCTGAGTAGCTTTCCTCCCAGGTGGAAGGTCGACTAGCTCGTGAACTACATGCTCTCGGATGACGCAAAACGCATCCTCACAGGCAAGTCGCCAAGCATCAACATCATGTGACGAGAGAGCTTCCCTTAGTGTGCCCGGGTCAGGCGCCATAGAGGGAGAGCTCTGCATGGCAAGAGCGCACGCCTCAATACTAGGTCTGACGACCACCAGATTGGCTGCTCCATCACAAGAGATATGAAACACGCGAGTGACAAGGTCGTGCCCTACGGGACATGCTGGATGTATCTTTGTGTGCTCAGTGTGGACACTCAGGACTAGGGCCTTTGTGCCGGGATCACCACTTGCGATGCTGCGAGCGGAGCGCCTGGGTGCGGGACCAGACATTCGCTGAGCTCCGGAGTCCAATGGTCAAAGACGACTGCCAGGCTCACGGGAGTAACCCGGGCTCGTGGGGCGCACCTCAGGCACAGGAACGAGCACAATCGTAGCTGTGGAGGGCTGAGGCAAGGGAGCTGGTGATGACGTACGAGGAGATGCAGGTGTGGGAGACACGGGGCTCGATGTGACAGTAGGAGCAGGTGAGGCAGGTCCACGCCTAGAGGTAGGAGTGCCGACGGACACAGGTACGATCACAGGAGTACCCACAGGTACACGATCATGGGTACCTGTGGGGTGCGAGGGGACATGGGTAGAGGCCGGCGGGGTTGGTGAGATCTCTGGACCGACAACGATGATCGCTGGGTCATCAAGGGCCAAAGAGGTGGAGGGACCTCAAACGGACACATCAACCTGGCGAGCGGTGCTTGCAGGCGTAGATCCCCATCTGTCAAGAAACCTCACACGTACGAACGTGTGTGACGGACAGCGACGTGATCGAAGTCAGATCACGGTTGGTGAGGGACTCAAAGAAGAGTGCGTCTTGTGACTCAACAATGCGACGACGAGTAGGGTCCCAAAAATGCCATGCCTTCGATCGTGGGGAGATGCCGAGGAAGGCACACAAGCGACCCCGCGGTGAGACCTTAGACTTCTGCTGGTCCTCGGTGTAACACACAGAAGCCAAGGATCCCAAGACATGAGCGAATCCCAGGTCAGCACGGCGGCGAAACTAGAGCTCATACGGTGTGACGTGGTCCAGAAGAGGACCGTGCTTGAGACGGTTCCAGACCCAGGTCATGTAGGCAAAGCCTTCAAAAGCGAAGGACTCTGGAAGACTGCACTCAAACCGCATAGCGTGAACCGCATCCTCCATGGTGCGGTTCCAGCGCTCAGAAACACCGTCCTATTGAGGAGTAGCAGGAGCGGAGACCTGGTGAAAAATCCTGTGCTTGGCGAAGAAGTTGTCCATCCCGCCAAGAAACTCGCCACCGCGATCCGAGCGGAAGGTGTGCAGCGTGTGGCGGGACTGACACTCAGCCATCACTAGCCAAAGGCGAATCGCAAGATTGGCGTTACTCTTCTAGCACAGGGTGTAAGCCCACCGCATCCGGGTGAATTCATCAGTCAGGGTCGGGACGTATTGACTCCGATCGGACAAAGACTCGACAAGAAGGGGACCAAGCAGGTCCGAATGGAATAAATCAAGAGGGCGAAGTGCGCGTGAACGGGAGTCAGGATAGGTGCAACGATGCATCTTACCCTGAGTGCAGAAGAGACAGTCGGTCTTGGGCAACTTCTTGAAAGAAGTCGCATCAAGACCAAGGGCGGGCTTTGTCTCAATGAGCTTCGACATAGTGTCAGAGCCTATATGACAGGCAGCGATGAATCAATCGCTGGTGTTCATGAGACGGAACACCACTGACAAAAACACGAGCCGGAGGGGAGGGGGAGCAAGGAGCAGAAGTCTGAGAGACACGATACAGGTCATCCACAACAGAGGCACGAAGAACAACGCTACGAGTGTCAATAGCAGTCACAGTCGCGGACTCTGCAGTGTGCTCCACAGAGAGTCCCATCAGTGTACAAGCACATACAAAAAGCAAATTCAGCTCAAGATCAGGCACAAACAGCACCTTGGAAAGATACAAGGGGCCAAACGGACCATCGAAACAAACGACCCCAACACCCTGGACTGGCAAAGACTGACCAGAGCCTGTGCGGACGGAATGAACAGACGCAACAGGGCCGAGAACAACGAAATCACTACGACGATAGGTCATGTGATGAGTGGCACCGGAATCGATGATCCAAGTGCCACCAGAATCACGCCTAGAGGACGTCACTATACAACGGGCAATAGAACACTCGGCCTCAGACGGACGCTGGGCAGCAGGTGGGGAAGAACAAAGAAGGGCACAAAGGTGAGACTCATGTATCCAATCCGTACAGTCAGGCCCATCGTCATCACATGCCGACTATGCCCCCCCACACGAGACATCCCAAGCCACAAGAACAGACAAACAGACAGTTTGTGAACCACCCGACTGTGACAACACACTCGCACCTCCCTGAAAGTGAAGCATTAGGATGTGTCGGTCTCGGCCATGATGCGGTCACGTGGGTCTGGGTTGCCGCAAGTCGCTGGTGGTGAAGCGGGAACTGCTGCAGTCGTGATCGCCGCGCGCCCGGCGGATGTACTGCTCGCTGTAGACCATAGTGCGTGCGCAGCCTGGAGCCCGCGAGTGATCCGCGCCCAGTCAAGCGGCTGCTGACACTCAGTGTAGCAATGGCTACGTCCATAGTTGTAGCAGTGAACGAAGCGTCCACTACTACTGCCCGATGACGGCTATTGTTGTGATTGTTGTTGGCCCGAGCCGCGCCTCTGTCGCCCCTTCTTCCCCTGTGCTGCAACCGCAACACCCTGTGGCTGAGTTGGTGTAATCCGGGTGGAAGGGGAGGAGGAGGATGTGATAGAGGATGGAGGAGTCTGCAGGAGGGACATCGATGGTGATGCAACGACTGCTACAGCAATGGAGGTCTCCTGATGAGCCACGCCTGCCTCACGGGAGGAAGTCACCTAGAGGAAGAGCTGGTGAGCCCAAGGGAGAAGCTGCATTGAGGCCGGAAAAGGCTCGAGCACGGCGTCGCTATACCTCGTGAAGATGTCTGTGTTCTCAAGGCAAACTCCGAGCATGATCGTGCAGAGTGTCCACAACTGTGTACCTCCTGAGGTCCCAAGGCGCATGTAAATGCGCATGGCGTGCCGCTAGTAGTCAGCTGTAGGCTCGGCAGGCCCCTGACGAAGGGAGTGAAAGGCACGGATGTATGCGGCGCGGGTGGCGTGCGTCTCTGCAACAAGCAGGGATAAGGAAACTTCCCAGCCCTCACGTGGATCAGCGCCGGTGCCTGTACCCACCTCGCCAAGGAACGAGCGGAAGTCGACGACGGTCTCACGCGGCATGGCGTAGAGAATTCCGCACATCGTCCTAGCCACTGTCGGTACTTGTGCTCGGTTTGTAGTCTGATACGGACTGTGGTAGTAGGGCCACACACCCTCTGAAGTAGCCCAAACCTGGAAGAGGATCTCCCAGCAGTCAAAGTCGTCCTTGGTGATATACCGTGGGGGCGGTGTCTCGAAGTCCTTAGGTTGCCGCTCCGTAGGGAGAGCAACCACAGGCTGGGAAGGACGACGGATGGGAAAGACGCCAGGAAGAGGGAAGTCACTAGGGTGGAGGCCAGGCAACGATTGAAACTCGAGAAAGCGAGATGTGTGTGGGGGCCAGAAGCTCGTCTGAAGCTGGCGAAAACACTCCTAAAGCACATGAATCTTGCGCTCCAGGGAGGCTCCCTCCATGCCTGGCATGTTTGGATCCTCGTTCCAAGGATCAAGAGGTGGCGGGTTGGCTCCACCTCGTGTCTCTGGTGCTGGAGCTAACTGTTGTGTAGAAGGTGCGACCCTGGCTGCTCCCTCAGAAGGGTGTCGTGGAGTTGTGGAATGACCTCGAAGAAGCTCGGTGAGTATACGGATGGCGTCAGTCTGCTCCTGCTGCAGGCCACTCATCTCGTCTTGTTGGCTCCACAGGTCCTCTATTGCGTGCGAACGTGGGCTCATGACCCCTGAGGAGGAAGAAGAGGGATCTAGTAGCCTTTTTCCCTTGACGCCGCACGGAGCCATGTCGCTGCTCATTATGGGCCGAGGCGTCAACGTGGTCGAATTGCTAAGACGTGAGCGTTTCTCGAGGAGTTGAAACACTGGAAACGTTTGACCCTCCGACCAAAAATTTCACCAAGGCATGTGCTGACTTCAGCAGGAAGTTGCTGATGTCAGCATGACCTGATAACGTCAGCAAAGAAAAATGCTGGCAGCTTCCCCCCCCCTTTTTTTTTCATCCTTACGATTGCTGCACGAGGAGGTGACCGCTCTGCAGCAGCCGCGCGATAGCTACGCGAAAGCTGCATAGCAGCTTCCGCTCAGCAGTTGCTTCTGCTACGGCGTCAGCTGCAGCAACAGCCACGCGGCTGCGTGCAGAGCGGCCGTCGGGCGGTTGCGTACGCAGCCGTGGTAGTAGCTGCGCGTTGCGGCTGCTGCACGCTGTTGCCGCCGTCGCGCGCTGCTGACGCAACTGCTGCTGCGCTGCTGTTACCGCCATTGCTGTAGCCACTGCTGCTACGCTGATCCTGTACTGCTGTCGCCGTTGCTGCAACGCTGCTGCTGCGCTGCTGCTGTGCTGTTGCCGTCGCGCGCTGCTGCTGCCATTGCTGCCACCCTCTTGTTCCTGCTGCTCAATGCTGCTGCTGCTGCATATGCCAATGTCAGCAGCTATTCGCGACTCCAGTCTAGTGCAGCTGTTGCCTGCTGCTACTGCTGATGCTGTCTCAGAGTCACCATGATGGTGAGCAAAGTCGACGGTGATCGGTTGTCGTCGTCAAAAGGTCCCTCTGGATCTGCTGTAGTGGTGACTCTCACTGTTGCTGCTCTGCTACGTCTCTGCTGCACAACTCGGTGAGAATTGTCTGACCACTCTCATACCATGAGAAGATGCGTGGAAGCTTCCTAGCAACACAACCGCCAGCTAGGCGTCAGTGCCTGGTCAGACGGTGACGATAGTCACAAGTCGTGCACACAACGGCAAGGGTCTGGTTAGGAGACACAAGGCAAAGTGTCAGAATGCTTCAATAGCATTTGCAGAGAGGAAGGACAAATGACAGGTCCATGGCATAAGTACCTGTCGCGGCGCACAGCTGGTATCGCACACGGCAGTGGAAGATCTGTCCTAAAACCGACCCAAACCACTGTTTTGGCCGTAACTCTGCGCAGACATGTCAGAACGCTACGCAGTCCGAACCTAGACGTGCAAGATCAAAAGCCGGACCCTAGGAATGGTCACATGCATGCATCCGGCATCAAACGGTGGACACACAAAGCTAAAACATGCAAATCTGGCCCACGGCGAGTCCACCGATACACTCCTGTGTGTTGCAGGAAAACTGCAAGAGGTCCCGGTGAGAAAGTGCGTAGAAGCTTCCTAGCGACACAGCTGCTGACCGGGCGTCTGTGCCTGGTCAGACGGTGACGACAGTCACAGGTCGTTCACACAACGGCAAGGGTTTGGCTAGGAGACACAAGACACAGTGTCAGAATGCTTCAATATAGCATATGCAGAGAGAAATGAGAAATGACAGGTCCAAGGCATAAATACCTGCCGTGGCGCACGGCGGGTGTCGCACGCGGCAGTCCAAGAGCTGTCCTAAAACCGGCCCAAAACCACTGTTTTGGCCGTAACTCTGCGCACACATGTCAAAATCCTACGCCGTCTGAACCTAGACGTGCAAAATCAAAAGGCGGACGCTACGACTGGTCACATGCATGCATCCATTGACTGACAGTGAGCATACAATGCAAAAGCATGCAAATGGGCCTCATGGCCAGTCCGCTGAAAGACGCCTGCAAGACGTAGAAGACACAGCAAAGAGTCTCGGTGGCATCTGGGGCTCTGGAACAGTGGTCGGTCAGCTCCAAACAGGTAGTCCAAAAGGTGTCAGTGTAATCAACTCCCTCAATCTGAGAGAACCCCTTGACGACCAAGCGGGCCTTGTAGCGTTCCAGTGAGCCATCCGGCTTCGCTTTCTTCTGAAAGACCCACTTGACCTGAATCGTCTTCCTCCCAGGGGGAAGATCGACCAGCTCGTAGACTCTGTGCTCTCGGATAGCGCGAAGATCATCCTCACAAGCAGCTCGCCAGGCATCAGCATCCTGCGATGAGAAAGCCTCTCTCAATGTGCCCGGGTCAGGCGCCATAGAGGGGGAACTCTGCGTGGCAAGTGCACACGCCTCAGTGTCAGGCCTGACGGCCACGAGATCAGCTGCTGCGTCACAGGCGATATGGAACTCGCGAGTGACCAGGTCGTGCCCTATGGGG
>SZWC01006174.1:102420-142696 GCA_023375785.1 Penium margaritaceum
TGAGAGACAGAGAGTGGGGGGGAGAGAAGGAAAGAGAGAGAGAGAGAGAGAGAGAGAGAGAGAGAGCGCATGTGGGACAAGACGAGAGGGAATGCCAAATTTGAAGGGCCGCTTATTGAACACAAGTATGAAGACTCTCCAACGAATCGCGATGAGAAAGGTAGCATGCCACAATGGGCTGACACACAGGAGATTACACAGCATTGTTGGGAGATTCAAAAACAGGATGGTGATGATGAATCAGCGGGGATCATGGACACACGCAAGCCCAGCAGGATGCACTGCACATTTGAAGCATTTCTCTTGCGTGCCTTTGTGAGAAATTCAGCTCATTGTGATTGTGTGTTCACCCGCACGGATCAAACAATGCCAGCGGTGATGCACTCATGAACGAAGTGATCGGACATTGATACGCTTGGTGCGCGAGTGGTGCATGCCATCGTTCTCCAAACTTGCGTTTGTTCTTTGGTTGTCACAATGGATTGATGCATCAAACAGGGACTTGTAGCTGCTGTATTATGCAACACGGTAAAAAATCTGTACACGTACCTGATCCAAGTGGGACCTAGTCGACTTCTTTTGAGCTTCATGCAACACATCCCTGCTTACCACTCTTCAAGAAACTGTTGATCTCCCAACCAAGATGATAAAGCATGTCCTGCTTTTTGCATATGAATCATGTGCCCACTCGCTGTTGGTAGAATCATCGACAATGACTGAGGATTCTTC
Organism: Penium margaritaceum; assembly: GCA_023375785.1. Classification (NCBI taxonomy): domain Eukaryota; kingdom Viridiplantae; phylum Streptophyta; class Zygnematophyceae; order Desmidiales; family Peniaceae; genus Penium; species Penium margaritaceum. The sequence continues at coordinate 103,150 of SZWC01006174.1, forward strand.
TCTGGAATACAGCCTTGTTTCTATGGATGAGAGCACGTAACACGCCACATTAAGTGGCATCACAAGATGATGCTCTTTTGAACATTGGGAGAACTAAAAGAGAGATTTGACAGCAAAATCTATGTTAGCACGGGTGGTGGTGACAAGGTACATCAATGATCCAATGACATGCAGGAAGTTGGTGGCATCCGCTCCCTCCCCTAGTGAGTTCACGAGTGTCTAACCTGCTATGGTCGTACGAGTGGAAGAAGTGGGAATTGTAAAGAGTAGGGGTGTGAAACATTCACCCGGACTGAGGACGTATGCAACCTGGTGAACATGAAGTTTCCTGCGTGAGTGGTCATGCTCAAGTTCCATGCCCAAGAAGACTCTAGCTGGAGCAAGGTATTTGATCTTGTACGCTGACTGTGGGAGGCCCTCTACTGATTGGACAGCTGTAGGGCTGGAAGATGTAATGAGCATATCATCTACATAGGCAAGGATGGTCACAAGAAGGTGCCAAGATTTTACTAAGGAATCGGGTGAGATGAAGTGTACTTCTCTAATTGTTCCCTTCTTAAGTGTTGAGGTGTTATCCTAGTTCCAACACTGTGGTAATTTCTTGAGCTCATACAGTGCCTTTTACAAACGCCCTTCTTTGTTTATGCCCTCTGTGAATCCAGGTGGTTGGATCATGTAACCTTCTTGTCTGATGTAAAGGAATGCAATATTCACATAAAGAAATCTCCAATTCCCAGACATGCGAGGCCACGGGGCTGAGAAGGGCCACAAAGGTCATGGAGCGTCCTACGGGGCGGAGGTCTCATCAAATTCAACCACAACAATCTATAGATATTGTTTGCAGTGAGTCGGGACTGAGACCACTAAGTTGAGCTATACCAAGTTCAGTTGAGTATCCAGCTCCTATACGAAAGTCATTGTCAGAGTTCACACAATGGCGTCCAGAGCTCGCTGGAGGAGTTTTCCCTCCACTCCACTCTGGGGGCAATTGTCCTCACATACCCATGCAGGGAAACTCAAATTCTTTGAGTCTTTGGAGGCCTCCGGAGACATTTTTACCTCACCCCCTTGTTTTGGGTCCGAAACGAGGGGGGTACCATCCCGGACTCGTGAGTTTGCACGATTCTTCCATGTTAAAAATGCAGAGTTTGTACTAAACGAAATTCAGTTTTGTTTTTTTACGCGACTGTGAAAAATCGTCAAGTGCGAGGCACAATTTACGTTTTTGCACCGAATTCTCTCATACACCCGTCACTCTTTCTTGCTCGTCCAATCCCTCTCAATTGTTGGCAAGAGCGAGCGAGGACAAGGGTGAGCACAGGATATAGCACGAGGCCATGTGGCTCACCCTCGATGTCCTCGTGGCCTATCAGCCGCCAATTGAGCCACCAGCTTGATCGACAACTGGTGGCTCACCGGCGGTAAGGCTGCACACGGATCCTGAGATCCGTGGGAAGTACCCAAAACTCCGGATCCACGGATCCGGATCCAGGATCTTGGATCCGGTCTATTTCCCTGGATCTGGATCCGGATCCTTTGATGGGGGGGAGGGGGCTGAGAAAACTGTGCAAGAGATCCCAGTCATGTCTTCCGAGTAGCATGTGTGTCGCGTGTTTGAATTCAAACGGTCAAGACGTGCGCCCCAGTTTTGAGCGAGACCAAGTTAATCCACCACGTCAAATGAACCGCTGAAGTCCGTCGTACGACGAATGGCTATCTTGTCCTTTTGGTTAGGAAATACTGTTTTCCTGGTGCCGGGCCTCAGGTTTGTAGATGTCAGGTGCAGAGCCACTATTGTGGAGTAGAAAAGCACCAATTGCAGCCATTCTTGTTGCAAGACATCTAGCTAGTAGCCGACAGATGCTGACATGCTTTCTGCTCTCGCAATGTCCATTTGACGTTTGAACAATCAAACAAGTGTTCAGTCATTTAATCTTTGAATGCGTGAACGGACAGTTACATCGTAGTGGTGCTACACGGATGTGGCAAAAGTGCGTGCCACATCAGCATTCAACTTTGTGCGATGTTCAGTGGCCATTGACTGTAGCGCGGAAAGAGGGCTCCTTCATGAACACAAAAAAGTGCGAGGTCACCAGAGTTGATACTAACCCCTCCTTTTCTTTAATCTACAACTTCAGCTATATTCACTAATCAGTTCTCCAAGACAAGGATTTTTGGATCCAGAAGCAGGATCCACGGATCCGGAACCCCGGATCCGGATCCAGGTGAAGGATCCGTCCCACGGATCCGGATCCTCCCCAAGCTCCGCGGATAGGATCCGTGTGCAGCCTTAACCGGCGGGTGGCCGGTCGGTCACGTGACCGGCTGCTGGCCATCCAGCCGGCTGGCCAGTAGCTAGCGGGTGGCTGGCCATCGGCCAGCCCTTACGATAGCGAGAGGTGGCTGTGAGCAACCCCCTCACCATTGCAATGTGGGAGGGCCAAATCGGTCCTCCCACTACATTCCTCCCCTCTTGTTATGAACTGTCCTTGTTCATGACTAACAGGTGAGAGTGCCAGCTAGTGATTGGTCGACATTGTGAAAGAAGATTCACAACATCAATCATCAGCTAAACATAAACAAGTGCATAGAACTTTGACCTCATCTGAAGCTTGTCGGTCAACACAACTACCAGATTCCCCCCGTTAGATTTGAGTGTCAACACGAAAACCATGTTGGGCTTTCCAAACTTCCTATGGTCAATTTTTATGGATGCTTCTCAATGAGAATGGTGTTCACTCTTGCCGCGTTTTGTTGGTGCCCTCCTTCCACTCATCAATAAGTGCTAGTTGCCAGCTCAATCTAGCACTTGTGAAACACTCCCGTGAGCAACCGTGATTCAGGCTCCCATGAGTTATGTTTAGATCCACAACCATTAAATGAAAAAGGTATTCCCCAACAACCCACAACTAATGCTGTACACCAAATCAAGTTCACAAAATCTGAAGTTGGATTCGGATTTGAGAGTCTGAAGCCACGGCTAGACCGGGATTCGCAGATCTGAATCCAAAAGCCGTGAATCCTTGTGGATTCATGAATCTTGGTGAATCCTTTGGTGTGGTATTCATCTTGATTGTGGCCAATAAAATACACAGGTCCTTAAAAATTTTCATGACATCTGGTGCACTTCCCCTTCTTTGCATGAGCATTGTGACAGTGCTCCGATCACAACGGAAGCCAAGCCCGTCAGTCAGGTCAGACACCTGATTGGCTCGACACCAGGCTTCAATGAATTGGCGTGTCTGAAGGACGTAACTCAGGTCTTTTCACACACTCCAGATTGGCTACAAGACCCTGAATGAATCCCCGCTTGATGGATTCGCTACCCGCAAGCTGCTCGCCGTGCGAGCAAGTGGCTGACCCCTTATCGACCTGGCACATGCTTGATTTGCACTAGTTAGCGCGGCCGTCAACGTCCGGGATTTCGAAACTTCAAAAGTTGAATTCATGAGCTTCCTTGCTCAACAATCAGACGTGAGCGAGACCAGCTCGATATTTTCCTCCCCTCCTCCCACGCCTCCCCCACCCTCTTTTCCTTCCTGGATTTGTTGGTGGATACCCAAATCCCAAAATGAGACCCGACCCTGGATCTGGATTCTTCCATCCGGATCAGGATTCGGAATTTGTGAAATAGATTCATGAATCCAAGCATTTATGTGCAGCCTTACCCACAGCCAAAGTGCATGCTCTCTATGCTTGAGTAGGGAACAAACCTCATATCGGCTGTCGGCAGCAAGGACTACTAGTGTTGGTTCAATAGTTCCTTGTACCGTGTATGGAACTAGTAAGCTTAGATGAAACACGTCATGATTCTTCATACTTGGCAAATTGGTACGCAATTGGCCATATGTGTGCAATGATGAGAAATTGATCCATCCACTTTGGTCGAAGTTTTTACGCCCCTGGCAATTTCAGTCGAAGGCTTTTTTGCTAAGCAACACCTTGTTGTTGATGTTAAACAAGAATTCACTACGAATTTTCGTGGCACATGCCTTTTGTTATTGAGGAGTTGCTTGAAGGTGACCCGTCACTTCCTGCAACAAGGAATCTATGCGTGCAACAAAGGCTTGAGCAGAAGGAACCTCTCACTATTCACCAATAAAGAGGGTTCCATTGGATGTTGAACATCATTCTACGCAAATAGTGTAAAGTGAGTGGAATCGTTCACTAAGTTCTACACCATAATCTCTCCCGGTGTTAGGAATTCATTCCAGTCATTCTTGCCAGGGTCCACATACGGAGCATCTGCTCCATGGTACAATTCATGCACTCTGTTTGTTTGTGAATTTTAGGGTGAAATGCTATTGATATTTGAAACTCGCTGCAAAAATACTCGTGCATCTATAGAACTTACTAACAAAACTCCTATCTCAATCAGAGATAGTGCGGAATGGCAAGCCGTGGTACTTCAAAAAGAAAAGGGGAGCAATCTCCTCCGTGTTCACGTCATTGGTTATAGGAATGAAATGAGTTATCCTCGTGAGAAGGTCCACAGCCACTTGTATTCTGTTGTGGCCACGTGCCAGGCTCGAAAGACTAGCAATAAGGCCCATGATGATGCACTCCCAGGGAGTCATAGGGACATAAAGCTATTGGAGTTATCCACCAGGCTTTTTGTTACTAGCCATGTTCCAAAGACATGGGTCACATGTAATGTAATACTTGCAAATATCTACACTCCATTTAGGCCACCAATAGTGGTCCGAGAGTGCTTTTCCGGTCTTTCAAGGTCCCATATGACCTCTGACCTGCGAGTCATGGAACCAAGAGATAGTCCTCTCTCGAAGGTCACTAGAGTCTGGCACAACAACTTGTTTAACCTGCAAAAAGGTTCCTACGACCTCCACCAATACGTACTTGTCCAGATTCTGATAGTACTGAAACCAAGAATCTATCAGAAACGTGTTATACTGGCAGTTGAACCGTGGCTCGATGCGTCTTCTCTGTGTTCGCGGATGAGTTTTATGCCAGTTCCAAGTTTAAGCATGAGCTCTCTGATCGCCTCACATTGTGTTTGTAGGAGTTGGACAGAGTTGCAAGACACTCACTTTTGCGAAGAGAAAAACGGTACTTTGTGTTAATTCTTGGATGTAGACAAGATCTGACAAGTTATAGGGCTACTCTTAAGCTCTCCAATGGACCAAAACACGTTTAATTTGGTTAGCCTTTTCTCCCACTATGTTAGCCAAAGCGTGAGACACCAATCCAACTGCTCAGTTAGCGAGGGATGTGATTTCTGCCCGCAGAGTCACCCTCGTACATCAAGGACCCATCAAAACGCCCTTCTAGAGACACAGATGTCCCAACAAATAGTGTCGGTACCCCCTCTGCTTTTGGGGTGTGTTTTCATCAGCTAAATATCCATTTTAGTGATGGAAATTGATGCACTCGGAATTTTGCCTGTCCATGATAACAAACTTTACTACCGAGTTTCGGACTCCGAGCCAGGATTTTGGCGAAGTCCCCCAGTAACAACCTATACTACTGACTCCGACAAATAAATCCATCAGAACAACAGTGCATTCTTCCGGGGATAGTTCTCCAGATGTTCTTTTGTTACTCACTCCGGTAGATCTTCTGCCGACAGTCGGATCGCGGCTGACTCTACAAGCTGCCTTGCATATCCCGACTTTGGAAGCTCATATTTCCCATGTCACTTGTCCGATTCCGACGATTCAAGTTGCACCGGATTCAAAAACTTGTCAACTTTGACAATCATGAATCTAATCTGGATTTGGAACACTCTCCATGCAGCTAGAGAATAATGAGATTATTTAATCCATTCCAGCGACTTGTTGAGACCTCACGACGTCGCACCCGGGCATGCTAAGAGGCAAAACACAACATTCTCCCCCTTGCACCTTCCATGCCTAGTGCTCCTGCTTTCTCTCACTCATCTTTTGCTGCACCCAGCAGCCATTCATTGCTGGTCATACAAAGTCCGGCCAAGCTCATGACGTGCCCATTATTTGTTGCGCTTTGGTCAGACAATCCGCAAGCAAGTGGCGCGTGCAATAGTGCTCCAGCACTACATTTCCCTTCTTCACCATGCCCCACGCATAATGGTAACGCACGGCAATGTGCTTTATTTTCCTCTGCTGCATGAAGTTGTTGGTCAGCAAGATAAGGCTCGTGTTTTCCTCTTCCACCACCGTTGGCTCTTGTTGCACTACTGTCAGCTCCCCCAGCAACTTGCGAAGCCACACCGCCTCCTCGACCGCTTTGGCCAATGCAATGTACTTTGACTCTACAGTGGAGGTGATGACGTAGTCTTGCTTTCTACTACACCACAAGGCTGCTGCACCAGTGAGGAAGAAGATGCAGCCGGATGTGGACTCCTACTTGTACACGTCGCCAACGTAGCCTACATCAGTGTAGCAGACAAAACGTAAAGGGTCAAACTTTCTTTGCCGTCAAATCTCAGGCACTCATGTCGCGTTTCCTACGTGTAGCACAGGATTTTCTTGGCTGCCTTCTAGTGTAGTGGCCCTCGATCGGCCACATACCGGCTCACTTGGCCCACCGCGTAGGTCATGTCTGGTTGAGTTGCCACCATGGCGTACATGAGGCTGTCTTTCGTGGATTTCTATGGCAACCCTGCCATATCCTTCTGCTCTTCTTTTGCTTGCGGCGCCATTGCCGCAATCATTTCAAAGGTCGTAGAGACCAGCCTGCCAACTGGTTTGCATTCCTCCATGTCATACCGCTTTAGTACCTTGGCCACATGTTTGGCCTGTCCTAGCTCAAGAATGTGCCATCCGCTTTCGCATAATACACACCCTGAGGTAGTACTCCACCTTTCCCACGTTCAATATCTGGAATCTTCTGCTCAGCTGCTCTTTCAGCCACTGTAGGCTTGGCAGGTCCGTTGAGCATAAAATTAGGTCATCCATGTAGAGTGCAACGATGTGGTGGAGCTGCTTATCGCACCACACATACAAGTTGTAATCTGACTCATAGCACTTGAAGCAGAGTTGTGCCATGAAGTTGTCCATCTGTTGATACAACCATCTGGTTGATTAATTTAGCCCATACAAGGACTTTTGTAGCTTGCACACCTTGTCCTCTGGTACCTCCACCCCCTCTGGCACCTCCATGTAGATCTCTTTATCTATGATGACGTTAAGGAAGAATCATTTTCACATCCATTTGGTGGAGCTCCATGTCTTTGTGGCTGCCATTGCAAGGATTACCTAGATTCTTGTGAACTTGGCAACGGGAGCAAACATCTCATCGTAGTGCTCACCCTTGTGTTGTGTCTATTCCTTTGCCACTAGCTGTGTCTTGTATTTGTCAAGTGCACCTTCCTTTGTGAACTTGTTCTTGAAGACCCACTTTAAGCCAATGACCTCGGCATCTTTCAGCTTGTCAATCAGCTCCGAAGTGTCAATTTTCGTGATGGATTCCAGCTCCTATTTAATGGTTGTGTCTCTTTTATCCTCTTTAGGTCATGAAAGTGCCTCTTGCATGGTTGTTGGCGCTATTGATATAGCTAGCATCAACTGCATCATGCCAATCCATCAACCAGTGCTTGCGTCAAAGCCCTTCCCCGCTTTCCATTGCCTCCCACTATGGGATTGGTGGCCTATTTTCACTCTGGTGTAATCCCTTGAACTCTACACGCTCTGGTGAATCATCGACCAGAAGGCTCCTTTATGATCTCTTTCGCTCCAGCGAAACATTGCCCGGAAGGATGGCACATCCATTGGTAAAATATTTGCCCTATGCGTACTCTGCTAAGAGTGCGTTGGATCCTTCCTGTAGATCTCCTCATCTTCCAGTTCCTCCCGGTGGGTCTCCTCATCAGCTTGATCGTCATAGGAGTCCTCCACATTGGCTACCACCGCATGGGCACCATTGCGCTACAGTTTTGCATCCTCAAGTTCAGCGTTCGCCGGCTCCTTCTTTTAGTCAAGGAGTTGGAACCATTCTCTTGTCATTGGAGAGTCTACCATGCCCGCATCGTTGGTACTGATGCAACTCTGGTGCTATTCAAACTCGACGTCTTGGCTGAGAATTACATCCTCCTTATCCTTGTAGTAGAGCCGGTACACCTTATGCACGCCCTCATGGCCATGGAAGAGATGTGACTTTGCCCGTGACTCCAGCTTGCTGTAGTACCAGTGCGTAGCCTATACCATTGTGTGTGTCTTGTACCCGAACAATTCCAGGAGTGCCACACTTGGCTTGTATCGGCTCCAAACCTCTTGCGGCATCCTCCAGCCACTCTTCCCCTTCAGCACCGTTGTGGGGGTAAGGTTGATGATGTAGCTCACCGTACGCATAGCTTCCGCCCAGCAGCTTCACTGTAATTATGCATCCACAAAAATGGTCTGTGCCATGTTCAGATGCGTCAGGTTCACCCGCTCCACCACGTCACTAAATTGAGGCATGTATGGTGTTCTTTGTTCCCATTTTATGCCCTACTACTTCAGCCACCTGCTACAATCCACGTACTCTCCACCATTGTCACTACATAGCGCTCTGACCTTCAGTAAGTCTACCTCTACATTGCAGTGGCGTACTCCTTTAGCGGGTCTAAGGCCTCGCCTTTCCGCTTCATGAAGTAGATGTAGAGTTCTCTATTGTAGTCATTTATGGGGGTTTTTAAGTAACGTGCGCCGCTCTTTTACACCATCTCAAATGATTTTCACAAGTCGGTGTGCACGACCTCCAGTTGGTCCGACGTACAATTCATGTTCTCGTTCAACAGTTTGCGACGTGCCTTTTCCAAAATGCAAGGCTCGCACTTCTTGTGCAATACTGTATCCATTACCTCTTCCGCACCATTGATGACGAGGCCGTGTACAAGTTTGTACTTCACCATCTACTTCACATTTATGGGTGAGGAATTCTCTAGCTATCGGTGCTAGAGTCCCAGATCAGCTCCTCCTCCTCTGGCCAGATTGACAGTGCGTTCTTGCAAGTCTGTTGAATCTGTCACCACGGGGATCACCTTGGTCTCCACGATGTAGCGGCCTCCCTCACGCTTAGCCTCTAGCACAGTCTCACTGCAACTGTCCTTCTACACAACTATCCACATTCTCCTAAAGAGCACCTCGTACCCATTTTCCATTAAGCGGCTGACACTTAGGATGTCAGCTAAGCCAAGTACATGCTACACGTTTTTTCATGACACGCTGCACCCATTTCCCACCAACCACCACCTCCACGACTACATCTCCTTGGCCAGCCGCCAGCTCGACCTTGTCGTTCACGACCACCATGCACTTGCTGGATTTGGTGTAGTTAATGAACCGGACCTTCTTGGCTTGGGTGTGCACCTCCGCTCTGGAGTCAAGGCATTGCCGGTTAGCCATCTTGAGGTAGTGAATCCAAGTGTCCTTAAGAAGCACCTTCTTGCCTTTGGAATCCTTGACGCCGGCGTTTGCCTCGTCGGTACACTCATGGGCCTAGTGGCCCTCCTTGCCTCAGTTGTGGCACACACCCTTCTTAACACCCTTCTTGCGGCCGCCATGTCCGCCACCTCCCTTTCCCTGGTTTCTACCACCATGTGTTTTGGTGATGAGGGCCAATGAGGAAGATAAAGACTCCCCACAACTTCATCATTGCACCTCATTGTGGATGCACTCTTTGACCATACTATAGGTGAGTTTGTCCTCTATCCATCCTCCCAAGACAGTGATGAGAGGGCTCCAACTGTCATGTAGGACCATGGGGAGGGCCATCGCTTGGAGGTGCATGTCAATCTTCCACCCAACGCCGTTGCCCTGTGAGGCATGCGACTCGATCTGCTGTATGGTGGTGATGACATCATCTCCCTCCTTGATTTTCACCATGAGGAGTTGCTACATTGCAAATATCTTGTTCACAAGAAAGTTAGGTTGATGCATGACATAGAGGTTTTGCTAAGCCTCGGCTTCCAGCTTATAGCCTTGGAAGTAGCCTTGCTATGACTCTGCTCTCTTTGACACCAGGAGCATGAGTGCCTCCGTGTTCTTCTTTGTGAAGGCATGCTTCTCTTCGTCTATAGTTGTTGCCTTGACGAGCACTTACGCTCCCTTCATGACCTCTAGCAACCCCTTATGCGTGAGGTGGAGCTCAAAGTGCCACCTCCATAGCCCAAAGCTAGGACCATCCGCATAATTCTGGATGGGCTGCCTCTACTTCTATGCCATTGCGTAGTCTTCCACTCTAGGTCCTCAGAGTATGACAGCAACGTTGTCTGTGACGACAATCCCATCCTCTGCGAAAGCCGTGAACGATGTGAAAATTGGTGAGGATTGTGGGCCCATAACCCTTTGTCAGGAAACTGCTATGGTGGCAGTTACACCATGGCTAGACGGGTCTTCTCTGTGTTCATGGCTGTGTGTTGTGAGAGTTCTGAGTCTAATTGTGAGCTGTCTGGTTGCCTCACTCTACGTTTGTGGGAGTTGGACAGAGTTGCAAGACAGCCAATTTCATGAAGAGAAAAACATCATTTCTGCATTAGTTTTTGGACATGGGTATAATCTGACGTGTTGTAGGGATACTCTCAAGCTTTCCAACGCACCAAACCACGTTTAACTTGGCTAACCACAGCTCCCACTATGTCAGCCAGAGCGTGGCACACCAGTCATGCCGCTCAGTTAGCGGCGCACGTGGTGCCCGCCCGCCTAGGCGCCCTCGCACATCAAGGACCCATCCAAAGACCATTCCGGAGGCGCAGGTGTCCCTACACACAGTGGTGGTGTCCCCTATGCTTTTGGGGTGCGTTTTGATAAGTTAGTTATCCAGTTTGGTGATGTAGATTGACGCGATTCGAAACCTGCCCGTGTACCTGCAATCGGAATTTTGAATGTCACTGAGTAACAAGCTATTGTACTTAGTTTCGGACTCCGACCCAGGATTTTAACCAAGTTCCCCAATAACTATCTTTACTACTGACTCCGGTGGATTATCCGCTGGAACGACTCGGCAGTCCTCTGGGGATAAATCGCCAAATGTACTTTTGTTACTCAGGGCAGTCAAATCGCGGCTAACTCCAAGAGCCTTCGCGCACACCCCAACTTTGGAAGCTGATGTATCCCTTGTTACTTGTTGGATTCTGGCAATTCGAGTTGTACCAGATTCAATAACCTGCCAAATTTCAGGAAATTTAATCCAATCTGGATTTGGAGCAATCTCCAGGAAGCTATAGTAAAATGCAAGCATTTGCCCACTCTAGAATCTTGTCAACATCTCCCGGCATCGCACTCGGACATGCTAAGGGGCAAAAATACAACAAAATCCACAAAGTATCCTATTCAGATCCTGATTAGAATTCAGTGATTAATCATTCAAGGTGGTTGTTGCAAGGGTGAAAGAGGGTCTTGTGTTTGCACTATAGCTGTCCCAATGGTCACAAAACATCCACTGACCTCGGTGGTTACTTTAATTTCTATAGGCTGTCGGCTTAGTGAATAGGCCACGTTGATGCATCCTAGAATTTGTTTCCACGTGAACAAGAATCAACTCAAGTTTTTCCCCCAACACACCAATCATCTTGACAGGTTCGGTTGCAATTAGAAAAGTACCAATGGGTTGTGGTCGGTCATGACTGTCACACCCTCATGAACGCCCTCGAGGTAGCAAGGCCACATCTTGAAAGTGTATACCACCACAAGGAGCTGCTGATCCCCAGTTGTGTACTGCGTCTCCGCGAGGATGAGCTTCTAGACCTCATACACAACTAGGTGACAATATTGTACGAGGACTACTCCAACTCATACTTCCGACGCATTGCATCGCACCTCCCATGGTTGTGATGGATCTCGAAGAGCTAAGACGTGCGCTATGGATGGAAGCTCTTTGACTTTGAGAAAAGCGTTCTATGATTCAGGTGTCCATTACCAATGTGTGTCCTTTTGTGTGAGCTTGGTTAGTGGAGGTACAAGGGTAAAACATCTTTGCATAAACCGATGAGATGGTTTGCAAGGCCGAGGAAATACCTAACCTGTCCAATGTTTTCTGAGTTTGGCCAATCCACCACGGTTTGGGTCTTTCATGGGTTGATACGGATACCTTTCTTGCCGACAATGTTTCTGAGGTACGAGCTCATTTCGTGTATACTTTCACTTGGTCACTTTGCATAGAAAATCTGTTCCCAAAGGATTGTGAGGACCTCGCACAGATGTTCTATGTGCTTTCCCCTTGATTTGGAGAAAACCAAGATGTTGTCTAGGTAAGCCAAAAAAATTGACCAAGGTCAATAAGTTTAAGTACATTCATCTTGATGTTGTGTGTATACTATTGAATGCAAGTTATGACTCTACATGTACCGATCATGGGTACTGTATGGTTTTCACCGATAAAAAATGTGCCATTTGATGGCTTGCACCTCCAACCCACATATCAAGTAAAGCCAACGCTAATGAAAGAGTCATGCTCTGCACGGTTAGCCAGTATATTTATGGAGTTCCAGCTATGTATCCTTTGAAGTGCATCCTCATGTTTCCTCCACTCTCTTGAGTAAACAGGCTTGACAACACCAAGCCGACTTTGTGGTATTCATAAAATCAGTACATTAGATGCCACAACTCTATCATTCATCCACTAGAGTCCACATCTTGTAGCCACATGTGAATCTGGCTAGCAAAGTCCAGTCCTTGAAATTGATTGTGTCAAAATCCTTGACTAAGGATACCACGAACGTAATTAAGCTCATTGCTTTGAGGGTGTTTACTTCAACCACTCATCACAAAACTCTTGCACAATGGTTGGTGTCCCCACCACTAAGCATGTTCTATCATGTATCTTGTGAAGAGATGCAATGATTAGTGGACAATTTCAGTAAGCAAGTGTAGAATGAGGTTCAAAGAGAGGAGAAAACAACAGAGAAAAATGAAGATCATCCAAAATTCAATTTTTGTGCATCATTGTCTGAACACATGCACCCGCACTTGTGTTCTACTTTTGCTCCTAACTTGTCCCCACTTATGTCATTTAGGGATGGGAAAAACCCGCACCATGGCCTTCTTCGTTTCCACGGCCGGGCCCATTATTGCAATCTCAGTCCTGTCCACGGCCCTGTTTGCAGCCTCTTCCTGCACCAACCCCACGAGATACTACGGCTGTGGCCAACATCGCATCGTCTTGTCCACCACCAGTAGCATCAGAGTACTCAGCCCTAAGATGGTCCGGCTGTATACATTTTTGGTAGATTCTGTCTTGGAAGTCTATGTTGCAAACCTCTCGCGTTGCCTGCATCTTGTCATTATCGCAACTGCCGTTATGGTTGGAGGCCTTGTATCCACTTGTCTTGTTCACTGGAGGAATAATAGGTGGGTTATCCTTCAACTGGTCCCACTAACAGGCTGTCCCTCTAACCCCTGTAGCGTGCATGTGCATTTCGCACCCTTGCTGTGAACGCATGTTTGGCCTGCAACTAAGTAGTGGTTGGAGTTTGCCCAATACATTTCACTCATGTAGTCTCGCAATGCCCTCCATGTTTTCCACGCCTAGCCCATTGCCTTCATGCTAGTATTGTCATTAAGCTTCTTGCTAGGAAGACCATTGTGCAAGTACTCCAACAACACACACTTTGGGTACTTGAAATATGTGGATCCCATTACCCTTAGTGAAGCTTTTAGCTTCCTCCATGGGTATAGTGAACTTGCTAAAGTAGGCCTTGAATGAGCTAATGAGCTGTCTAAATTCCTTAATCATATAGAAGGCTCACCACGCCTCCTCATGTTGGATATACTTCTTGTGCATGTTATTGCAAAATGATTTCCACAGCATGGTTTTCCACTCCAGGTATAACTACTACGTACCTCACTCATTGACCATGGACTTGAACATATTTTCCTCAATTCGCATCGTGGTAATGTCCTTCCACTGACCGAGTGGAACTGTGTGGAAATGCAACACGTTCTCCATGCAATTTAGCCAGTCAGTCAACTTCATACCCTTCTTGATGATCTCCACACTGAAACGGGAGGACGTGTTCATAACCGACCCTGACTTTGTTGAGGTAGACAAGTCATCGCTGCCACAAGCGCTGGCATCAATGTCTGTGGTACGTTGTGACCGTTGTAACATCCACATCCGGGTCATACTCTGCAATACCTTGTGAAGGTCGTTGCATTGAAAGGTTACCTCATGAGAAGTTAGATGCTGCAACTGTCAATCATGGTCAAGATCCGTGATGCTTTGTTGGATGTGAGCTAGTAGGTTGGTGGATGCGACCTTTAACTCTGATGTCATCAAAGCATCTACGATAACCTCTAGGGCCTTGCGCTGTCCATGCACTAAAGGAGGGTACAGTTTGCATACACAACTCTTAGGAGTCCCACCTTCTAAAGGAAGTTGTCATCAGCGACGTCGCTCGAGTGGACGTGGGTCTGCCCCATCATAGCCACATCATAGGAAAGGGGGTCCATCCCCACTCCTCCAAATGGTGTCGCACCTCCACTGTCAGTGTTGATCTTGATTTTCCCTGTTGCCTTAGCTGCCAAATCAACAAGCCTCTCACGGTTGACACGATTTGCTGCCGCATCGCCTGGCTTGTGCTTGCAAGAACTTCCCGCATGACTGCTTTTGTCTTCTTTTCTCTTCTTGGTAGCCTCGTTGCTTTCAGCAACTTTGTGTGATCTGGTGAGCGTCTTTCCCTCTCAAACAAACGGTTGGGATTTATTGCATGATGATCTTGATGATCACGGTCGTAGGCGCCTTTGCCTTCCTCAACTTCGTGCTCTTTGTTGGGGTTCACGCTCAGGTGGTCCTCGTCAAGTGTGTCCTTTGCCACATGGAATTCGCCCAAGCGCAGGTCGACGCGCTCATTGAGCAATGTTTTGCCTTCCGTAGGCTTCTCCGTGTTGTTGAGTTTAGTGTGGATTACCTTCAGCGGTATGGTTGTCGTTGCTTTAGCAACCGTATTTGCAGCCGCAACCTCCTTGATCTTGAGTCCACCAAGGGTGTATGGTGAAGCCGTCCCCATGCCCTTGTTGGACTTGGAGGGTCCACCAAGGGCGTATGGTGAAGCCTTCACCTTGCCCTTGTTGGTCTTGGAGGGTCCAGCACTTGTAATTTTTTCTTCCTTGCCCCTCATACCTAAAAACGGCTGTGAGCATCACCCCACAACCTCGGTAAGGTTGTGGGGTAACCCTCGTAGCGGACCCTCCAATACCTTCACCTCCCAAAGTGTTCTTGCTGTCACGATTGGTGAGGCAATTATAAAATTTATTTCTATGTTTGTAGGCTGCCACGGTCGACACAATTACCTGGTAGAAAAGTACTGTTTTTTAATACCACCACGGTCGGCAAAACTGTGTGGCTTCAAGCCAACACCCTAAGACGTGACTCACAACACTAGGCAAGCTACAAAACCCAGGAAACAAAAGGAGAAGTTGATCACCACTCAAAAGGTGAGGAGGGGGGGAAGGAGGTCAACTTTTACCTAGAGTTTGCAACCTAGAACGCTCCTCCCTCGATCCTCTTGTATTCTCTTTTATCTTATGGTATTCCTTGGCCTCCTCTTGATTCATTTTGGTGCGTCTTGTGCCTCCTTGGAAGCATCTCCCTTGTGCCCCATGATGATGGGGAGGCCGCCAAAAACTCCCAAAGTGCCACCTTCCTTCTTTTTCTTTTCCTCTTGGTCCGTGAGAGTCACTGGCTGTAGGAGGGAGAATCGTCTCGAATTTTGGTTGAATGAGGGAAGGAGGAACCTTGAAAATGGACAAAACTTGGTGGATTTGGGGACAGGTACTCCCACCCCGTCCAACACAAATCCACCTAGTCTCATAGAGTAGACAAGAAGCTCATATGAGTTGGGAGGATAAAGTAGAGCTCCTTAGGAGCATTCTAATGCACTTTTAAGCACATAAAATGGTTTAATGTAAATTCCATACCCCCTCGTGGCATTTCTATTGTTACAGCAGCTGCTCATGGCATTCAATGTATGCCATAGCCACCGGAACTGTCACATTCCTTAGTTGCAAGGGTTTTAGGACTCTGAAAATCACTGTAAAGAGTTGAGTCTCCAGCTCCTATATGGAAGTTATTGTCGGAGTTTGGAGAATGGCATTTGGAGCTTGCTAGTGGATTTTCCCCCTCAAAGTCATCCTGGAGACAATCGTCATCAAGGACACGTGCAGAGAGACTCAAACATTTTGAGAATCTGGAGGATCACTTCCATTTTTCTCCCACCCCCTCGATTTGGATCCAAGACGAGGGGGTACTTCCCTGAACTCATGATTTTGCATAAGATTTTTGTGTTTAAAACTCGAATTCTGTATTAAACAAACTTGAGTTCCATTTCTGGAAAGACAGCATAGAATTGTCACGTGCAAAGCACGTCTAAAAATTGTGTGCCAGTTTTTCTCGTGCGGCCCTCACCCTCACTCGATCATCCAATCCCTTGTCCTCGTTGAATCTTACAAGCTATGAGGGTGAGTGAGGGCTAGGGCACGAGGCCATAAGCTTCACCCACGAGGCCGTAGCCTCTCAGCCGCCGACCAAGCCACCAGCTCAATGGGCGGCTGGTGGCTCACCGGCGGGTGGTCGACCGGTAACATGACCTGTCGTCACCCGCTGGCTACCAACCAGCCGGCGGCCGGCCGGCCAGTACCAGCGGGTGGCCAGCCATCAGCCAGCCCTCGCAATAGCAAAGGGTGGCTGCAGGCCAACCCCCTTGCAATTGTGAGGTAGGAGGGCCGAAAAACTCGCCCTCCCACTATATGAGCTATCAGGTTTCAACTTCAGTTGGTACACCTACTTAGCAACCACAGCCTTTCAACCTGGTGGAAGATCCACTTGTTTATGCATAGTGTGCTTGATAAGGGCATTTGACTCATATCGTCTTCCTCTCTCCCACGGATTGCACTCAACTACATTGCGGCATGCCTCATGGACGGTCATAGGCTTGGAGGACAAAGGGGACACGAAAGCAGTAGAGAAATAGCAAGCTACATATCTAGCGACATATGTGTCAAGAGCACAATGAAATTCTTGTTCAACAATGGAGTAATCCAAAGCAGTGCTGGGACAAACCACGTACAGGTTATTGAGCCAAAGAGTGCAAAGCCCAAGCTCCCAAGATGATGTGAAATTGTTGGAAGCAATGGGAGTAGGCTCCATGAAGGGAGTTGTGCCACTGAGACTGGGTCTACTAGAGGTGGATCTAGAAGAAGGAGATGCAGACGGAAAGGTTGGAGAGGGGAGACTGCCCATAGACAGTCACCAAAAACATAAGGAGACACAATAGGTGTCACCAAAATGGTGGGAATTGTTGGGTATTGTGCTGGGAGCATCGACTGGGAAGGAGACGTGGAAGTTATACCAGGAGACAGAACACTGGGTTGCTTGGAAGACAAGGCGGGAGAGCCTTGGGGGAGAGAAGACAAGGCGGCATTCAACACAGGAGAGGAGGAGGAGGAGGTAGAAGGAGACAAATGATGGAGAGATGCAAGGGACGTGAAAGACTTGGCATGAGGAGAGGGAAAGTCCAATGGGAGCCAAGCTGAGGGTGGAACATATGACGCTGCTAGCATAGGTAGGATAGACCCTACTAGAAGCCAAGAGATGTAAGCAGCAGATGACGGAGAATCAAGATATGAAAAGTCAGAATCAAACACATGTACGAAGAACAAAGCATTTCAACTTTCAACTACAAAATAAACAATGGGATCCCAGGAGCGCCATGCTTTAGAGAAAATGGAGAATCCCAATGAATGGGGGACAGCTTGCCCCCACGGTGTTCATCGGACAGCTTGATGAAGGTAATAGATCCCCATATGAGAGCGTAGGTCAGCACAAGGACCAGCCCAACATAAGTGGTGTGACATGAAGAGGGAGAGGGTCATGGAGGACGCAATCCACACCCAAGTCAGGTAGGTCATGGCTTCAAAGGCAAAGAGGGGAGACTGGCAAGAGGTTAAGAGGATAGATTGGACATTGTCAGCAACGTTATGGTTCCAATGCTCTGAGGGAGGTGTAGGGAGAAAAGGGCTTCATATGCGTACGGTGGGACTCAAAGAGGTGGGAGGTAGGACCAAACAACTTACCACCATGGTCGCACAAGATAAACATGAAGCACATTCAACTTGTGAGAGCCAAGACTGAAGAACTTCCATGACATCACTTTTGTGTCAAAGTGCAGACACCCACCGGTAAAAAGAAAATCACCAGTCATACATAGTACATAGCAGCCCGGACCACCAAGGAAGTCCTGAGTAAGAGGTATCGTGATTTTGGCATTAGCAACGTCAACACAGTGGGTTGTCACAGACTCTGGTGTATTGAATGGGGAACAATGAATTTTTCTTTGAGCATAGTCGAGGAAGTCAGTAGAGCTGGGAAGAGAGAACGTGGTAGAGTCAAGACCGATTGCAGGTTTTGTGCATAGCATACAAGCAATGGCCGTAGTGTGCATGTGGCAGAGAATGAAGTGCACGAGAATCATGTGTTAAAATGGCAAGCGATGGGAAACGTAGGCAAGAGCAGAGTTAGTGGAAGAAAATGGAAGAGACAAAAGAACGTGAAGGAGACGATCACAACAAGGTCCACCAAGAAAAAAATGATGAAGGAATGGATGCAAACAGTACCAACACTGTGGCTAGACGCGAAGTCCATACCTTTGTCGTGAAGGGCGGTCATGGAAAGCAGGCTAACCTCAAAGCCAGGAACATACAGAACACGAGGGAGGTAGAGGTCTCCACCAGGACCAATGAAGTGGATGATTCCAACATCCCAAATAGGAAGAAGCTACCCAGACCATTGTGGATGAAGCATACAGGTCCAGCATGAAGAAGAGTTATTTAGGAGGAATGACACCAAGTCATGTGGTGAGCGGCCCCTGAATCAATGATTCAAAGCCACCACACTTGAGTCAAGGGAAGAACGGGAAAAACACCAACGGTACCAGATGGTGGGAGAAGAGGAGAGAAACAAACTCCAAGACGGTGGGGAATGGTGTGAGACTACTAAATCTCAAACGACAGATAATCAACAGAAAGGTATTCTTGCATATCGCCCGATGAATAAAAAAAAAAGAACTTCATCCGAATCACAAACAAAGGTGTATGCTAGGCCAATCATACCCTAATTCCCTTGAGAACAGAGATGAAGACGCTAAAAAGGAGATATTCTATAGTATGCGCATTGTCACGGTGCACAATGCCACTCGCTTGGGCGGATTTCTGATCAGAGACAATCTCCATGAGGTGGGTGAAGTGTAGTGCATAAAAAGATGCCCACCGTAGGAGGGTCCAGAGGTAGGAGGTACCCATCCCGAAGACAAATACTGAGTGGAAAGTCACTGTGGAGGCACAACGTTTACATTGTATGAATCATTAGAAGATGAGGAAGACGATGGGGATGGCAAGGCCACTATAGTGATGGCTGTGGAATCTCCTTTGATGCTGATGCCAGTACAAGCCCAATGGGCCCGTATGGCTGAGGCCACACAGGTTTCTTCACAGGGGCTTGACATTTTGGTGCAATATGCCCAAAAGCCCCACATTTCTCGTATGTGACGACAATAGGAGCCAAGGGGGCGACGGATTCCTTTACCCCATGGAGTCACCCTTTGCCTTTGCCGCGGATGTGGCCACCACCACCACAACCAGTGCACTGAAAATCGGTGTGTGGCCGCGTTGGAGGCAGAAGAGGTAGGGGAGGCAGAGGAAGTGGTGGAAGTAGCAGACAAGTAGGAAGAGGTTACCGCATCAATGGCAATGCAGTACATGCATCAGCTCTATAAGATGCTCCACAAGCTAGTGCGAAGAGCTTCCATGAACCCATAGTGGGGACCAATGCCAGGGGGGGAGTTAGGTAGTAAAGGCTTGGATACAAAACATTGAAGTTCAGATTGCAAGATGTGAAAATAGATATCAGAGGGCTCACGGATGAGACTAGTCACATTGGAGCGATATGTAGACATCCGACTTGGCAAAAAATTGCCCAGATTCAGTGGAAGGCGTATGATACAAGCAAAGAACGCAGTAATACACTCATCCATTGGCATTTGCAGTTGGTTGAACTAATCAGTCAAAGCACTTTGTGCTACACGCCCGCTAACATTTTTGTAGTGACAAATGAGGGAATATGCCCCAACATGGTCTGCTCCATTGAGGCACATAGTGTGAGCATTATAAGTACCAAACTTATTGGTTAGGTTTTCTTGGCCATCCAAGATGAGGACACGAATGGAACGAGCAGCTTTGGCAAGCTTAGGAGCAAATGCAAGAGAAGCAGTAGCGGGTTAGCATGGAGGTAGTACTTCCAAGGGAGATCACCTTGAGCCTATGAGCTGAAGCACGATTTCACAGGAGGAGAATGAGAGCTTGGAGGTGTAATGTGGATGAGGAATTCTGATTTCTTTTCCCTATAGCAATTAAACATGGGCAAGGGGTGTTGTTTCTTGTGTGAGAGACGGTGCTGAAGAATCTCTCCCATCATTCGTCACACTAGAGGATCTTGAGGAGGAACCGGAGGCGAAGCCATTACCCACAACAGGCATGACAACAGCAATAGGAGGAATGGAGCACAGACGCACCATGACTATATCAGCCACAATAACAGCCATCTTGGACTTGGCTTCAATATCCCGATGCATCTCTCCTTCAGCACAACGGTGAGCTGCCTGTGCCTCGCCAGGTGCAGCCTAAAGGGCCTCAATAGTCTCTTCTTGTCCAGGAATGGTAAGTGAATGTGCAAATGACAGAGATGAATGAGGTGAGTAGTGTACAGTGGTGAAAACAGTGGTGAAGGAAGGCAGAATGGGACAAGACACAATCACCAAACCAGCGGTGGGGAAGCAATGAGAAAAGTGGCGGCACGAGTATTGTTGCGGAGGATGAAATCACTGTGACCTACATTGAGATGGCCACAAGAAGGCACATAGAACCAGTCACTATGGTGCCAGCCATTGCAATAGTAGCTGATGCGATGATGATGGCGGTGGTTGCGTGATGAGTCACCGTACGAGTCTCTCCAGTGAGGGTGAGAACAAAAATAGTTGTGGGTACATGGATGGAGCTAACAGTACTACATGTTGCATCAACTATTGTGGCAACAGGTGTAGCAATGTCAGAGGAGGCCACCATGACCCATGTGTAAATGTTGGCTGCTTCTATAGTGAGAAGATAGAGGGAGGAAGATGCCTCTATGTAAGCAGTTGTCCCCGCCTAGTGGCAGTGCCTGTTTGGACCTAGATGGCTCTGGATGTGGCAAAGAAGTTGGATGCAATAGTGGAAACATTGTCAAGGATGGCTCAATGAGGATGAAAGGGTGAGTGTGAAAGGGTAGCACAAGGACACTTCCAGGCGCCTCTTGGACGGTAGCTACAGGGATCAATGACGTGTCTACTTTATTGTATGGAGATGCTTGTGGAGAAAGTGGTTGCATCCTAAGAGATGGCCAAGGAATATTATCAGCACCAAACACAAGTACTTGAATGTCACGCTCTCTCACCTCTTCAATGCATTTGAGTTCGTCCCACCAATAGTTGGTGGAAAGCACTTGAAACCACCACAGAACGTCGGAGTTGTTGCTTGGTGGTTCAGTCCAGCTATCAACGTCCAGACCTGACTGCTCACATGTGTGTTCCTTGGTCACAGTGCCTGGAAAATCAAGCTCGTCATCGCAAGGTCCTTCTGAAAATGACGGAGAGGCCAATGCGTCTGGTGAGGGCTGATGATACCAGTTGAGAGATCGCAGCCGTAGCTGCAGAAGCAGGTGTAGTAGGAGTTGCAAGTTTAGTAGGTACAACAAGTGAAACATGTGTGACCACAATGACAGCTGCAGCTTCGGGTGCAGCGGCAATGACACCTGAAGCAGAAGGTTTAGCAAACATAATGGCAAGATTCAAATTTGTGACTCCAAGAGACTTGCGTGTGAGTGTGAAAGCCAAGAGGGTTGCGCAACACCTATGGGTGTGTTTTCACTAACGTTGGTGAGGCATCGCTCATCTTATGTTGACACAAAGACAACATCATCCATGCTTGAGCATGGGATTTTCATGTCGGATTAAAGGAGATAGTAATGAGATGGAAATATATTTCCTGGTAGACTTTGTGGGTTTCTAGCCTTGGGATTGGAGTGAGGGGTACTTCTCCTTTTATTGAGTAGCAACACATCACAAGTTTTAAAGAGTATAACTGTTGGGCTGCAATAATTTGCAAACGTTCTCAAAGGAAATACCTCTTCATGGGGCTTATGCTAGGGTGTTATCCCTGGGGACACAACGAACCAAACTCTATCTCATCCTTGACAAGAGTTTCAACCAAGGAAACGCAAAAGAATTCTTCTGTGGTGAGGTCCACATGTGGCTATCATGGTAAGTTCATATGTGTTGACTGAACAAGCATTCCTAATGGAGCACTTGGTTTGAAAGGTGACATGATGGCCGATATTGACTCCATATTACATATGTAAACATGCCATGTGATAATGTTTACAAACCAAATGAACATTCTACACCACATGGTATCGCACTCCATGGGATACTGCCAAGATTGTCCAATGCATGAAATTGTCAGAGTATTGGTCTCCCAGCACACGTGTCTACAATTGTGAGATGACAGATGAAACTGCCATGTGGTAGTACGGAAACCTAGATGGAAGGTACCTATCTTCTTCACTTAGAAGGATTCACATTGTATGTTACAAAGGTGTATTGTGCATAGTCATAAGAAATGCAGTGGGAGTAATCTAAAAGCCGACGTTATGAACATTGGGAGATAGTGTAATGCCACATGTATTTATGTTGTACTCGAATACAAGTAATTCTGCTATGTTGACACTTCAGTAGATTCAAGTTTATGTGAAATGGGTAATGTTTGTAGGATTTGGAAACTTCTAGTCCCATCATTGAAGAAAGGTGATCCAACTGGATAACTCAAGAAAGGTCATGTCTCTTCAGCTCCGACTTACCATCGGTGCAGAAAAAACGTTGTATTGGTGTGTACCTTAGTTTGGTTTGTGCTTTGCTCATATAAGTTTACAAAATGTCCAGAGAAAGTGCTGATCCCCATACAAGCATGTACGCATCTAGGGGTGCCATGTGCTTCTTGGAACATCCGGAAGATGTCTGTCAAAAAGCATTGTAGAGCATTGGTACACAAGTACTCTTCTCCAACGAATGGAACATTGATCATTGATCATTTCTCATTGCCTTACAAGGCTGCAGTTGATGCTTTTTATCACTGTAGGTTGTCTTCAACAAAAAATGAACACCAAAATGTGCTGATGGGAGGAACGTGTCACCATGAGTTTGAAATGAATTTTTCCTCCAATAAGAATCTCTTTGAATTAGAATGCATGATTTTGCTACGGAATAACATAAGCATGCTAATGTTACCAAATTCCTACCACCATTGAAAAGCGAAAGAGGGCGTCATGTTCTACCAATGGAATTTGGATAGTGGTTTATAGATGAGCAACAACTAATCTGTATCACAAAGGACTCCAGAGGTGTACATCAAAGCAACTTGTATGTCATCAGAATAATTAAGCACCCATGTTGTGCGTACATGAATAAGGGGTCGTGCATGGTTTCATAAACTCGTTCACACGAGCTCAAAGTCTAACTCTGATCGTTTAGATGTTGGGTAGATTGGCACCATTGATAGAGGTGCCATACAATGAAATGTGAAGGTGGTTGGGTCATGTTGGGATTCACCTTGCCATGCCTATGCCATGCATGATCATCCTTGGTAAATTTGGAGTATTGAAACATAGCCATGATGATTAGTTCCCTCGATTGTAGCATGCTTGCACATCGTTTTCTTGAGCCCTAGTTATAGAATTGGAGATCGAGGATCGTGGAACACTTGACACACGGAGTATTGCTTTGCATTATTCATCCGACATCAATCTTTATGGAAGGGATGACATGTGTCATGATACGAGTACAGACCACCTTTGCGGATTTTAAACCATCATGTTGTCTGTTATAGTCCGATTGGAGTCCATCATGGTAAGAGAAATTCTCAGAGAGGATAAAAGCTGGAAGGCTGCCTCCTTGTATTGTAATCCATAGTGTATACAATCATGAAAAAAATCCCATGACACATTGAAAAATGTCCCTCATTCATGTACTATAGCATGGATCAAACAGAGAAAGGACATGGAGAAACAACAACTTGTGCCATGTCCAATCCTTTTCCAAACTGAGCATGTTAATGTGTTATGGCAGGTAAAGAGCATGTCCAAGGTAAGGACATTTTTATCGTGAGCTCTTGTTGACCAACTGTTTGGGCTTAAAGCTATTTGGTGTTGAAAGATGATGCCTTCTTGCATAGAAATGGATAAACACCTCAAAGACAAAATTGACAAGTACCTAAGTCACATGCCCGATGTCTGATTCCAGGAACAAGTGAGTTCATGTGTTTTCAAGCTGGCAAGTTACATTTTCAAGCTGGCAAGTTACATTGTCGGGGGAATTGCCACTTATATGGCTAGCCTGCAACATGTGCTGGGTACATTGTAAACATCATACATGTATGCAAGTAGACATGAGATATGCAATGTACATAACCTGAGCAATGTCAAGTCATTGTATTCCTTTATTTGTGAAGGTCATCGATTGTGTGTGTCATGTATCATGACCTCAGAGCCTCACGACCACTTTCATGTATGCTTGAACATGTTGTAATGAGCAACATGCATTCCATTCCATTGCCTTGCCTTCACTGACATGCCTTGTTGCATGTTGTTCATTCTTTTGAAAGCACACAGTTCGACAAAAAGAGTTCTATCTCTGATATGATGCAACCCAGACAACTCTTCCGAATATTGCTTTCATGTAAAATTCATGCTTTGTGAGGCCTATCTTTTAGCATGTATGCTTGACGTAACAAAAGCATGCACTTCGACATGTTTAAAGATGCTCATTGCATGAGTCAACCATTAGTGGGTATGTACAAGTGAACATGAGTGGATGAGTGGGATTGAAAACAATCTTTGCCATCACTAGTATGGATTCAGGATTTTAGATGTAAGAAATGCATCTAGGATGCTATTTATGCCCCTAGCTTTGTATCCAATGGCGTTACCCTCGTAGTCCTAAGTGTTGATCACTCAGATGTTGTGGTTTAGCCTACATTGAGTGATTCGAGCTGCACCATGCTTATGACCTAGATCAATCATGATCCGTTTTTCGTTACCTGCTTAGAGATGGATTGTTTGACCAATGGAATTCCAGGTTGAGTAAACAAGAAACGCCATTACAAGTGGCTTTGTAGTAAGGACAGTTTCAATATCCTCTATTTCCCCTTACTCATGCTGCTAGGTTCTGAGTAATCCATGTCATTGTCAATGTGCTATGGGTTCCTTTTCCCTTGCCTGTCTTTTCCATTCTCAATGTGTGGTCATAGACCAAACAGTGTGGGGATAATGTGATGGTACAATAAAACAAGTACAAGTGATTGACTAGTGTGGCTATTCTAGAGCAATTCTGTGGTAAGGCCGGTGATGCCCTCTTTCTTCCACTGAGTTTCAACAAAATGTTTTCTTATAGGCTCATAGCCGCACGAGGTGTTTACCTGCCAACTTCATCAAAGGATGGAAACTTCACTTCCCAGGTGTCTTGGATCTTATGCATCATTGATAAGAAAACTTGAGGTGTTACCAGCACACCACACAATAGTCTCCTAGTGTATCTTATGTCACACTTGTTTTTTGTTTTTCAAAATGGACCCAGTTTCCTAACGTGATCAACACTTGCCGGTTGTACCAACTCGTTTCTATAATCAAGACCATGTCCCCTACTCACAAAAATGAACAGATCCGGTGGTCAGCTTGAGTTGTTGTTGATCGCGCTAACTGTTGTATAATGTATAAACACAACCCATACCGTTGCCAACCATGTCAACATCTCCCATGCTTTTGCACTTGAAGCTACAAGGAATCAAGCCAATTTTGAGCAGGCCATCAATGTAGGACAAGATTAAACAACTTTTGCGAGGTATGGTTACTCGTGGGCATTTTATACACTGCTTGATGGGTGTATAGGTACCTGCAGAGAATGGTAGCTTCTTCGAAGGTTACATATACTATAAAAAAGATTCATGAGAGAAGAGTTAAGATTCTTCTGCAAGACCTTGTTTGTGTACACATTTGACAAGACCTCTTATATTTCCTTCCAAGCCTTTTTGTCCATACATGGGATAACATCAAGTATGTACAAGACACGTTTTCTCATATATGGGACACTCAATCGGACGGGCCTCCCCCCGCCCCCCCCTCTTGCAGAGTGTACGAGGCAAGTGTATGAAGGTGTGTATGTGGTGGAAGTCACAAAACGTACACTAGTGTACATAATGTAACTTCCTCAAAGATAGCTTACATGAGTGCACTCGTGTCTGTTTTCAGTACCCCCTCCTAGACACCCTCTCATACAATTGTGTCCTACCCTTTCTTGTTTTTTGGAGGGGACAAGGAGACCGGTCTGTTGAATTTGCGTGGCCCACCCCCCCCCCCCCNTGTATGTGGTGGAAGTCGCAAATTGTACACAAGTGTATATATCACAACTTTCAGGATATTCTCCCACGAGAGTACACTAGTGTATTTTTCAATCCCCCCCCCATATAAACCATCTCATACACTTCTTTTTCTTTTGCGGGGAGGGGACGGGTCCGCGAAAATCGCTCGGTCCCTCCCCCCTCCCCCACCCCGATTGTATGAGGCAAGTGTATGAGGTGGTGTGTGTGGCGGAAATCGCGAAGTGTACACAAGTGTACATCTTGCGACTTCCTAGAAATTCCCTCATGAGAGTACACTAGCGTCTTTTTTAATACCCTCCTTCACATACACTGCCTCATACACTCTCCTCATACACTCTTTATATTTTGGGAGAGGGGGGCGGGTCCGCTAACATTGCTTGGTCCCTCCCCTCCCCTCCCTTCACTGAGTGTATGAGGCGAGTGTATGAGGGGGTGTATGTGGCAGAAGTCACGAAATGTACACAAGTGTACATCTCGCAAATTCCTGGAATTCTCTCAAGAGACTGCACTTGTGTGTTTTTTGTACGCCTCTTAGATACACTGCCTCATACACTCACCTCATACACTTGTGTTTTTCTGGAGGTGGGAAGACTGCTCTGCCAAAATTTCTTGGTCCCTCTCCACCTCCACCCCCCCACCGTGGAGTGTATGAGGCGAGTGTATGAGGGGGTGTATGTGGCGGAAGTTGCAATGTGTACACAAGTGTATATCTCGTGACTTCCTAGAAATTCCCTTACGAGAGTGTTGTAGTGTCTTCTTTAATACCCTCCTCCACATACACTGCCTCGTACACTTGTCTTATATCCTTTGTCTATTTTGGAGGAGGATGCTGGGTCCGCCAACATCGCTCGGTCCCTCTCCTCCCCCCTCTTCTCTTGGAGTGTGTGAGGGGAGTGTATGAGGGGGTGTATGTGGCGGAATTCGCGAAATGTACACACGTGCACATCTCACAAATTTCTGGAAATTCCCTTACGAGATTACACTAGTGCCTTTTTTAATACCCCCCCCACATACACTGTCTCATACGCTCTACTCTTACATTTGGGGAGGAAGGGGGGGGGGGGACAGGTCCGCTGACATTGCTTGGTCCATCTCCACCTCCCCCCTGGAGTGTATGAGGCCATTGTATGAAGGGGTTTATGTGGCGGAAGTCGCAAAATGTAAACAAGTGTACATATCACAAATGCATGGAAATTCTTTCACGAGGCTACACCAGAGTCTTTCTTAATACTCCTCCCAAAAACACCGTCTCATAAACTCCCTCGCAACCACGGGGCCCAGCAGGATCCTGCGCATGCAAGAAGATAAAACCCACAACTCCAAGTATTATTAGGGAACGGATTTTGATGTTTGACTACTCAACAACCTGATGTGTAAGCGGTTTGAGTGGGGGATCCAATAATCCCCCATATAGTATAGGAGAACCTGTTGAGCCCCGCTACAACGAGGTCTAGCAGGAGCCTGGACAAGCCAAAAAATTAAACCCGCAACTCTGGATGTAACTAGGGGATAGGTTTGTTTGATGTTTGGCTATTCAGGTATCTGTTTTTTGAGTGGTTTGCATGGGGGATCCAATAATCCCCCATATGATAGAAGGAAACCTGCTGATCCCTGGAGTAGCGGGGCCCAGCAGGTTCTCGGGCAAGCAAAAAATCCACAATCCCGAGTGTAAGTAGGAGATCTGTTTTTACGCAGTAAAGAATCTTGCTGCGTAGAATCTCATTCACAATATACAAAGACAACTGGACAATAACAGATTACGTTGTTTCAGATATGACAATGTCTGCAATAAAGGAATAAAATAGATCACCTATAAACTCACCATGTGTTTCAATCATGTTTGATAAAATATGCAAAATTTTGTTAATGCCAAGAAATGAACAAGTTTCAACCATCACACTTGTATGAACGTTCCTAAGATGTTGACCTAGCCTGTACACTGGAGCATGAGTGTACATTTTAAGGGTGATCGGTCATAGATGACTTCTACAGCAACTTAATAACGTAACACCATTACTAGGTCAACTGGGCATGGACCAGGACTGTTCAGAGTTGAGCCACAATTAGCAATGCAATTGTTGGGCATGCCAGCTTGGTGCAAACTACAAAAAGCGATCTGGTGCATGCCATGCTGGTGTTATAAAATAAAAAAGAACGACTTTGTATTTTTTGCTGGAAAGCAAAACACGCATTCTTCAGGAGTAGAATAGACAACATGATTCAGACCATTGCGGGTCTGCTAAGTTGGATGATCTGGCATGATGTAGCTAAGGTGAGGATCTGTCTAAACATGCCCTTATGCACCACTGGCTGATTATGAACGGGGTTTCTCCCACTACAGTCGTGCTATCATTTTTTTCATTAGACTCCGACGTGGTAGACATCCCTTAATGGCACATAGCTGTACATGCTTCTCCACTAGCCAATGACTCGTGGGAGGGAGGAGCCCTCCCCTTAGGTTTGTTGCATACTAGTTAGTCTAGAATACGTTTGCCATTTTCTGTCATCTCATAATGATGTATGCCATATCATCCTAGATTTTTCCCCTGTTATCAAGGCCAAAAGGGCTTCAAAAGTTGCTGGGAATGCCAGTAGATTGTGTGCCACTCTTGGCAAGTCCACTACGCCATCTGCCTCTACTACAAATGTATGCACCAGTCCTTTCTGTGCCAATGGCAACAACAAGATATTTGTCCCCATTAGTGGTGCTTGTACGATGTATGTCATTGTTGGAAACACCAAAAAAGTGTGCAATGTTGTTGGCAATGCAATAGAGTTGAACTACTTCTAGTGCCACAAGTTTGAAATCTGTTGGTGTTGGTGGCATCGGCAAGGTACTTGCCTTTACTAGCATCACTTGTGTGGCTCCTAACACTACTATGGTCACCTCTGTGGCTCCTACCGCTACTAACAATGCTAAGAAAAACATATGCTACTAAAGGTGATGCTGGTGCGGCCTCTACTACTACTAGAAATACAAGCAATGAGTGTGCTATTACTAGTAATATTAGCACCGCCATTACAACCATAAGGAAAAATAGAAGGGAGTTTTTCTTTCAAGCACTGCCACCGCAACCACTGTATTCACTAATGGCTTAGTTGAGGGAATCATTGCTACTAGCAATGCAAGCATGGTCTCTATTGCTATCAGAAATACTTGTCATGCTGGCAAAACAAGCAAGACATGCACGACTACTGGCAATGCCAGAGTAACTTATGTCACCATTGGTAAAACCAACAGGGTGTGTGTTGATGCTCACAATTCCAACTAGCCTTAGCCACTACAGGCAATGCCAATTTGGTGTGCATTGCTGATTATGATGTTAGAATAGACTCTACTATTGCTTGCAATGATAGAACGGTATGCGATGTTACTAGCGATACCAGCATAGCCTCTCTTGCTACTGGTGTCTCCATTAGGGAAGGCGTTGCTACTGGCGAGGCCAGTGTAGCCTATACCATTACAAGCAACAAAAAACATTCATGTGCATCTGCTGGCAGTGTTAGTGGGACCTCTGCCATTTATTACAACGAAAGCAAGCTGTGACGATGCTAGTGTAGCCTTTGCCGATATTGGCAATGTCAATAGGGTGTGCGTTGAGATTGAAAATGTTTTCATAGCCTGTATCACTACTGATGGTGCCAGTACAATGCCGGTGTTGCTAACAATGCTAAAACATCCTCTACCATTGTTTACGATGCCAGAAGGATGTGTAATGTTTCTGGCAATGCCATCATAGCCTTTGCCATTACTAGCAATGCTGGTAGGGCGTGCACCGCTATTGGTGATGCCAGCGTAGCCTCTACGATTACTATTATTTCCTAAAGGGCATGCACTGCTGGCAATGCCTCCAGTTTACATTGTGGTCCTAGTGGCCGACTCCAATGAGGAATTGCATGAATACGGAAAGTTGGTGTTCTTGAATTTTAATTGCATTCCAAAGGGTAGTCCCGTGGCTTAGGAATTCTTGATAAAATATATCATTTGTTTTCAAATACAGTGCCCCTACATCAACTTCATTGCGCTTCCATGATCAACCATTGGTTTTTATTGGTTTCTTGAGCATGCAAAATGCCAAGCACGCACGCAACACAAATTTTGAGGCCATGGTGATTCTTGTGAGGAGGCCTAAAGTGAAACTTGGGGTTCATGAAGATGCCTTTTCCCCAACCAAGGCATCACGTAGGTTGTTTGTTGTGATACTAGGTCATGGCCTAAAAAAATGGGGTTGGGCTAGCTACGCGAATCACAAACAAAGCACGCCATGGATTTGCTATGGTCAAGTGAAGCTCCACGAAGATCGCCAGGCTATAGGTAGGAGTTCACAAAACTGCCAACTCTGTCGACCATGTTTCACGCGGCATAATGCAAAGTGAAGTCCAATTTTTTCAGACCTTATGCCAGTGGTGATGAGAAACTTTCAAATTTTGCCTACTGGCATGCTCACCTGACCTCGGGTAGAATGGTGCCATGGGAACCGTTTGCCATTGAAATAAGTTATGGTTGTTATCCCATTGAGATTGGTTGTCATCATAGGCCGATACGCAAGCAAAGTTATGGCCTATAATGAGTAGAGTTGTGTGAATTATTGGCCCCCACGGCTGAATCAGTAGATAGATCCCATAGGGCGCACGCGAGTGAACAATACGATGACCAACACATCATCATAGAATATGATATTTCCTACCGAGCCAATTTCATCGTACAAACCTGGATAGTCCATCCTCTTTCAATGTAGCTAATTACTAGACCACCAACGGAAGGGGAAATCATGACATAGTAGATATATACATTTGGGATGATACCCCACTTTCCCCATATGACCCATTTTGGCGAATAGATCCCTATTGGGAGTTTTTTGGTCGGTTCTAACCAAGGGGCAGTGGCCTATTTTGTGCTAAAACTAGTTCTTTGTGTTACAGTCCTCCACTCGTGTGGAAAGCTCTTGTAATGAAACATGGCTTTCGTACGATATTCTCTCACCACCTAGGAGATAACATAGGGAATACGTTTTTACAAAAATCTAGCCATTACATTGTCCGAGTAAACCATGTGTCATTTCTCATTGTTTACACAAATGCAATCAGTGAGACCATTTCATGCAAAACATTAATTGCGTTTTTTGTTTAAAAATAATCTGTGTGGAATGAATTTGTGTTCCATTGAGTTATATGTTTGAATAGTGCAAGGAAGAACGTTTTTTCTAACTTTATAATGTTCTTTTCTTCTTCCCTTATGCATTTAATTATTATGTTTACATATGAAAGGCTTCTTTCATCCATGTCATTAACCACAAACGAGGGATCTTACAGGGAAGATTAATACCATCTATAGGCAGTGTCTACATTTTCATTAGCCAATGGCAAGATCATGCTCTAAGGTAATTTTGAATATATGCATGACCATAGTTGTAGCCAAATAGGCCTAGTTTTCATCAAAGGACATTGGTGTGCAAAAAAAGATTCGTATAATATTAACCCCAAAAAATCATATAAAAAAATCTTATTCGTGGGAAATTAATGCAAGAATTTCAAATAAAAACATATTTGTAAAGATTGAAAGTAGAAGTTTCACAGCAGCATATTTGTTCGAGATATGTTTTAGTAAATGCCTCAAACCAAGCACAACTTCTTGGTAATCTAGTCCTTGATAATCTAGTCAGAATCATCAAGCGTCTTTTGCCATGAAAGTTGATGGATCTTCATGAATTCATGGATCCTCCCAATCAAGCCTATGGAGATACCAAGAGCAAGTTTTACTCAAAGGAGAACAAAGCTTGAACTTGGTTTGAGTTTGGAGGAAACAGACTAGCTTCTAGGTTCAATGCATCACCAAATGAATGATCGACAAAAACACCAGGGTTGAATGATTTGTATTTTATGAAGTACTTCCACATAGATTTTTTTGAGTTTTGGAAAAGCTATATTGCCCCTCCCGTGATTTCCTTCTAAGGCCTTCCATCATCTGAAACTTCCTTGGGGATGCAAACATGACTATGCGCATTCTATGTACATTGTTCCCCAAAGTGTTGCACTGTTGCAAGAATTTAGTGTTGTTATGACATGCTTTCCTAAATTGGAAGGGTAGGCCATGTTTTCATTGTTCTTACACAAAACCATGCATGTGACAAGGATGATATTGGTGTTCCTAAGTTACTTCATGGAAAAATGTTAGCAAAATTTCATCCCAACTTGACACATGCACATCATATTCATGTTGTTCAATGTTCAGAATAATCACTGTTAGGCGGTGAGGTTTAAACACCAATGTTGTAGAATTCAATTTGAGAGATTTTTTGCGTTGGAAATGAAGTGTTAGACTTGAAATAGGTAATTTTTTGGAGAATACACTTAATGTTGCAGCAAAGAAGGTTTCTTTATTGTCTTTAGAAGAATGTATACTTGGGAGGAATCTCAAAATGTAGAATCCACTACTCATGGCTGAGGCATAAATTGCTTGGGTGTATTTTGACTCCATAAAACAGAAATTATAACTCCTATTTAAATTTGGCGTTGCTTTTCCATCATAAATGATGATGGGGCTCACAACCTTTGAAACAATGGACTCCATCTTCTTCATTTCTTTGTAGACTTGTATAAGTCAAAAGGGTTTGAATCATGGGACTAGTGTTGTATGGTTCAGTACAATCAGTGTATGGTTCTGCTCGTAAGGGTGTATTTGGGAGGCAACGTGTAGGATTGAAATTTTCAGGGGCCATGAAAATCACAGGTTTATGTGTGGTTTGGTTACTATGCATGACTGTTTGAATTCTACCCTGACCATCCAAGTCAAGCCGTTGAGTTTATAAGCGTTTGAAAATTTGAAAAAAAATATTCCTCTTGAAGTTTTGTGCACATGTGCATAAAATGGTGATCAGATCACGTTGGTCTTCTCAACCCATATTCTTCTTTTTTTTGCCTCGCCAGCCATTACATTTTTTCTTGCTCCATATTTTGGTAGTGGCCACATTACTGGTTATTCATGTCGGTCAGTGGGTGTAGGATCTTGGCCAACTTAAATCTTCCTTTAATGGTCCATCAGCTTACAAATTTGGATCACAATTCAATGTGATACCTGCCACACATACCATAACATGCTAATCAGTCAAGATTTTATGGATGTTAAAGACATAAGATGTGCAAAGACAATCATTTTGAAAACCATTGATATTCTGTTTGATTTGATTTTTAACTTGGTGTGACTTACCATAATAAAGGTACATTCACCATCCATGTGAATGTCTTATAAATGTGGAAAAATGGTCAAACACTACAATGATTTACGAAGGAGGCATGCTTTAAAGTTAAAAGAAGTATTCAATACTACTATTTCTGGAATGGATTAAAGAAATTTCATAGATTCATATCAAAATTCCTCACTTGGTATTTATGGATTGTTACAATACAAGCCAGTTAATTCGTATGTCATTTGCTTCAAAATGTAGTCTGAGTAAATTTGAATATGCACTTATGACTGATATGTGCCCGTCACAAAACGTATTTGCCTTAAGCGGAACTAACGTATGTGGGGTTGTTCCTTATCTCTTACTAAATGTGTACAAATGTTTTGTTACGCTGGCGGAAGTGAAGTGGTTCACCGTTGGAAACGAAGTTTGTCACTTTTCACAAGATTGGGGCCATTTGGGTATTCTTGAGAAGAGGAAAGTATACTTTGTTGTTATAAGTATCGAAACTCAACAGTGTATATACAAATGGTGAGAGCGAGCAAATGAGGCTTGGTCGAGCCATTTGGTTATTTGGTGGTTTGCGTGACGCGACGCCGTGTCCTCATTCGCTGCCTCGAGAAGTCCCTTGCTGGTTTGACGGGGGTGCTTTGAGGTTTAACTTGAGGTTCGCAAGATCTGTCGAAGTCATTTGAGAGATCGTCGCCCATAGTTCAAAGCATTGAGTAACGCCATGAGAAGGTTCTAGTGAGTTCGGGAAATGACCAGAAAGTAGTCATCACAGCGCAAGAGTACTGGGGTATTTGGGAGAATTCCCCTCGAGCGCGGAAAAAGACTGTCGCAACTACGTCGTAAAGTAGGCCAGGAGCGACAAAGCAAAAACTAGGTCGCTCGTGGGTCTAGGGCCTTGTGTTTGCCCATCGGCATAGCAATCCCCTCCCCCATCTAGCCATAATGTCCCGGCGAGTTGCCATCACATGGCCGGAGTCGAGCTCTGTAGCCGTCGATAAGAGTATCGACGTCGGATAGTTGACTGTACGGCATCCAATTGTTATGTGCCACGTCTTCCACTTTACTAAACATTGATCTTTGCCTCCCCGTCGACGGTGATTGAGGATTTGCTCAACCTCATACTCATGGTCACCGTAGGCGATCATGGGTGGCGGGCAGGTGCCACGCTTCCAGGAAAATCTTTCGCCAGATGGACGTAGTGTCAAAGTTTGCTGATGTGGAAGACTTGATGGATCTGTATGTTGTCGGGTGGTCGGAGTTTTGCGACGACTAGATTGCCCATTTCCAAGATGTTGAAATGTCCCAACAACCGGGGTTTGAGCTTTGGGTTGCTTGATCCGTGGAGTTTGATTGTAGCCGAGTTGAGCAGGAATTTTTCACCCATCTTGAACTCCTCGGTTTGTTGATGTTTATTGACTTGCCACTTCATGGGTGCTTGCGTTTTTGTGAGGGTTTGGCGATTTTCTTCCCAGATTGCAGAAAATTCTTACCGATGAGTGTGGATGGCGGGGATGTTGCTCTGGGTCTGTAGATCAATTGGGGTGGTTGGCTCTACTCTGGAAACCACCTCGAACGGGTTTTTCCTTGTTGCGATAGATGCTGCTGAATTATATGCAAACTTGGCGACCGGCAGCTTGATTGCCTTGTCGGTAAAATGAGGTTCGCACAGGGTTTGGAGGAGTTGTTCGAGAATTTGTTTTGCTTGGTTTTTCCATCGGTTTGCGGATGGAGCACCGTTGAATGTTGAAGTCGACTCCCATACCACTGCATCAGTGCTGGCCAAAACTGGCTGGTGAACCACGCATCTCGATCACTTGTGATTGATTGCGGTATTCCATGTAGTCGGATTACTTGGTCAAGAAAAAATCGTGCTGCCCCTTTGGCAGTTACGTCCGTAGTAGTTGGGATGAATTGTGCCATCTTTGAGCACCTGTTGACGACGACAAATACGTCGTCGAATCCCTCCATGGAGACGTGGGTCCATATTTGTTTCTAGTAGTGGTTGTAGGAAACCAAGGGGATTGGTGCGCTAACTCTGGTATCTCTGGCATAAGTCACAAATTTTGCAAACGTTTGCGATTTCCACCCCCATCTTGTCCCACCAATAGTACTTGGCGAGTTTTTTCAAAGTCTTGTCGGCTCTGAAGTGTCCTCCTTGACCGGTTTTGTGGCACTCCTCGAGAAGCATGCATTGTAGCTCCTCGACTTCGGGGACGACAACTTGATTCTTCAGCTTTCTTCGCCATTAGGACCCTGTGCAGTGAAATGTCCTTGTGTTGTAGGCTCCGTGGTCCTCGTAGCCACGTGCGAGTAACTTTGCAATGTATGGATCTACTTGAATTTGTAGTGCGTTGACCTTTGTGAGATCAGGCCAAATATGCCGTCGATGATTGCCAAAGATGTCCTCCACTTGAATCATCAACGACATCTTCGGCAAGTACTCAACATCCTCCAACATCTGCATGGATGGATTCAACGACATATTTGTTGTTGAGGAACTCCATACATCGATTTGTCTTCGGCTGAGGCTCATGGAGATGTGGGTCCATTAAAATCATCGACAACAACTTCGGCTCAGTGCGTCCGCTCGTTTTGTCTTTCCTGGTTGATCCTCAATCTTTTAGTCAAAGTTGGACTCAAGGAGCTCCATCCATCCAGTTTGTATTTGGCTGAGGTTCATGGAGATGTGTGTCCATAGCATTTTCAGGTACTTGAGGGCGTGGTGATCTATTCAAACCACGCACTTGCGGTACTCCAAATAGCAGCGCCAGGTTTTGAAGGCATGAATAACCGCGTGCATTTCCTTTTTGTGGACAACGTGGTTGGGCTTTGCTCCGTGAATCTTCCGCGAAATGCACGCAATGGGCTGTTCTCCTCCACCATTCTCTTGTAGGAGGATGGCCCCGCTTGCTCGGTCGGAGGTGTCTGTGGCCATGATGTAGTCGGCCATTGGATCTGCTAATCGAAGGGTTGGCGCCAAGTTCAGAGCTTTATGTAAAGATGTAAAAACTTATCTTTCGTTGTCTCCCCAATTCCACTCGCAATTTTTGCGGGTGAGGTCGGAAAAAGGCGCTTTCACTCAGGGATAATACTTCACAAACCTCCGATAGCAGTTGCAAAATTGAAGAAAAAACTGTGTCACGTATTTTTGTTGGAGTTGGCCATTCCGCCATCGCGGATACCTTTTTCGGATCCATGGCTATCCATCCAACGCCGATGATGTGGCCGAGAAACTCGATCGATCGTTGATCAAAGTCACATTTCAAGAGCTTCCCATAGAACTTCTCCCACTGGAGGATGTTGAGTACTTGCCGAAGATGTCATCGATGATCCTCTGGGATTAGACTGTACACGAGGATGTCATCGATGTACACCCAAACACAATTGTCGATGTGCGGTCGAAAAATGTTTTTCATCGCTGTCATGAATGTTGCGGGGGCGTTTGTAAGTCCAAATGGATTAACCGTGAACTCAAAGTAACCATGATCGGTTTTTGAAAGTAGCACTTGTACGGAAAATGAAAGACAGCATGCCTAATGTTTCAAAACAGGAATGTGATGCTTGTATGCCATTGCTAACTTTCAGTGTATGGGTACACTGTTAGCAGGCATGGTATTCACGGGTATCTTGCTGTTATGTTTTAGTGTACTGGACATGCCATGCACTTTTTTGACCCATGGATATGCCAGCTTACTACCGAATGTAGTGTGGGTATGAGAGCTATTTCACCCACAATGTTTATTTAACTAATAATGATGTGTAAGAATGGATTTTGAACATTTTTTCATGTCACTAGTTTCATGCTATGTATCCTTCAAGTTACAATCTTATACAAACCCTCGCTATGCTCATAAATCCATGGAATGAAGTAAAAACCATCGCTATGATCATGTTTGTTTATCTTATTCTTACCTAGCCACATAAATTCATGCGTGGATGTTTCCTTCTATGATTCAAAAAGTTGTATTAATTAAACCTAGATTGAGCATTGGTTTCTTACAAATATTCCGTATTATGCTTGAGACCTACTAGTCCCAAAGAAACATGTCTGGGTTAGGAAATATCTAAGCTATAAGTTGGAGAAAAAAGGGAGGAGGCAATTAGGCCAATCAGGCCATGTCATGGGACAACTATCTTGAATCATTTATTGTAAAAAATACCTAAGACAATAAAAATCTCATTTATTTTTTGAATATTCTATTTGCCCATCGACTCACTTTATAAGATTTTTCACTATCTCCTCAAAACTCGTAGAAAAAGAGAACAAGTGGTCAACGTTGCATGCAGAGCATGAACAGGGTTACATAGTACAAAATAAAATACTTGATGACAACATTTTTGACATAACAGAATTTTTCCATGTGAACAACACGTCTATCTGATAACAACAAAACTCATGCATGATGGGTACCATTTTTGTGCATGTTAACTTTTACGTGAATAAAAAAGGTTCTCACACATTGAGGATAACGTATGAGGCTTTTTTTAGGCTTCCAAACCGTGAAAACCACATTCACCATAGAATTCATCATGATATCATGAGATATTGTACATGCAGGAATGCGTAAAAGATGGGAGGTTTGCTTCCAAATAAAGTTTCACATCATTGACAAAGATTGTGTGAAAAAATGAGTTTAAATATATAATCTGGATCTAACCTTGTACTTTGCGATGAATAATCTTGACTTCGATGCAAATATGTACAATATCAATACATAGAGGTATATGTAACTGATAACAAATAGACATGGACATACATGTAAATGTAGATGTGCTGTAGATGAAGGTGTCTTTGGGTACGTGGGTGCGGATGTAGATGTGGATATACATGTATATTTAGATGTAGGTGCAGATGTATATGTTGATGTAGATGTGAATGTACATGTAGACCTACATGTAGATGTAAAAGTAAATATAGATATACATAGAGATGTACATGTACACATAAATGTAGATGTAGAAGCAGATGTAAACAAACATAAAGATTTCGAAGTAGATTTTGATAAAGATCATGTTAAAGATGTATACATGGATGTACATGTAGGTGTATATGTGGTCTTAATATAGCTGTATTTGTATTTGAAGACATAGATGTAGATAAAGATGGAAAATAAGATGGTGATGTAGATGTCGTTGCAAATGAAGATGTGGATATAGATGTAGATATAGATATATATGTATAAGCATATAATGCTCTCATTAAATAAGAAAGTAAATATATAGATATACAAATGCATATAGATGTTAAGAAAAACATAAACATGGATATGGATATCGATATGGATATGGATATGGATATGGGTATGGATATGGATACGGATATAGATAGCAATGGAGATGGTGATGTATACAGATATAAACATAGACATCGACATCCACATCGACACAGACATAGACATAGAATAGACATATACATAGACATAGACATAGACATAGACATAGACATAGACATAGACATAGACATAGACATAGACATAGACATAGACATAGACATAGACATAGACATAGACATAGACATAGACATAGGCATAGGCATAGACATAGACATAGACATAGACATAGATATAGACATAGACATAAACATAGACATAGACATAGACATAGACATAGACACAGACATAGACATAGACATAGACATAGACATAGACATAGACATAGACATAGACATAGACATAGACATAGACATAGACATAGACATAGAAATAGACATAGACATAGACATAGACATAGACATAGACATAAAAATAACCATAGAAATACACATAGACATGGACATAGACATAGACATAGACATAGACATAAACATGGACATAGACATAGACATAGACATAGACATAGACATAGACATAGACATAGACATAGACATAGACATAGACATAGACATAGACATAGACGTAGACATAGACATAGACATAGACATAGACA
>SZWC01006175.1:12786-31245 GCA_023375785.1 Penium margaritaceum
AAACAAAGAAAAGTGTGTGCACAAACAAAGAAAAGTGTATGCACAAACAAAGAAAAGTGTGTGCGCAAACAAAGAAAAGTGAATGCACAAACAAAGAAAAGTGTGTGCACAAACAAAGAAAAGTGTGTGCACAAACAAAGAAAAGTGTGTGCACAAACAAAGAAAAGTGTGCACGCAAAGAAAGAAGAGGGCATGCGCAAGCAAGCAAGGGAGAGAAGACGAGAGCTCACAAGGAACGAGGGAGCGATGTAGTAATCGCCCTGCAGGTGTTCAAACGAGCGCGTCACCTTCTGACGATACTTGAACACAATGTCGGCTGCATCGCACCGCATTGCATCGCATCGCATCGCATGGCATCGAATTGCATCGCATGGCATCGCATTGCATCGCATCGCATCGCATGGCATCGCATTGCATTGCATCGCATTGCATCGCATCGCATCGCATGGCATCGAATTGCATCGCATGGCATCGCATTGCATCGCATCGCATCGCATGGCATCGCATTGCATTGCATCGCATTGCATCGCATCACATCGCATCGCATTGCATGGCATCGCACCACATCGCATGGAATCACATCGCATCTATGTTGTGTTTTCCACCGACTTCAACTAACCTGGCCTCACTCCGACTAACCCTGGCAGTCCACCCAGATGAGCCCGGTGGACCGAGCAATTGCGCCATGGACGCGCGGATGCGAGGAGAGAAGTCGACAGTAGCATAACAAAAATGAAAAACCTGTCCCGGTTTAGGGAGCGCTAGCATATATCAGGGGAACACGTCCACTTCCCTCTTCCGTTTGCCACACCACCCATCTCATCGTTTGCCACACCACCCATCTCATCGTTTGCCACACCACCCATCTCATCGTTTGCCACACCACCCATCTCATGGTTTGCCAAACCACCCATCTCATCGTTTGCCACACCACCCATCTCATCGTTCGCCACACCACCCATCTCATCGTTTGCCACATCACCCATCTCATCGTTTGCCACACCACCCATCTCATCGTTTGCCACACCACCAGGTCTCATCGTTTGCCACACCACCAGTCTCATCGTTTGCCACACCACCCATCTCATCGTTTGCCACACCACCCATCTCATGGATGCGTCGCTGGTTGAGCATGATGTATTCGGATAGATATTCGAAAGGCTCCTATTGCTTTGCTCCGTACCTCTCTTGCCAGGGGACGGATTCAAACCGCCTGAATCGGTTTGTTGCACCGGAGTCACTGGTTCAGGTTCAAGCCTATGTTTTGTTCCGAAACTGACTTCGTATGCCCCGCATAAAGTCTGTGCAGTGGGTGGGTGGGGTCAGCTTTGGACGTCGTCGACGAGGTCTGGACGCACCCCCCGTGGCGTGCGGCCCGTACAACCCAAGTTGAACCCGGACCTCTCTGGGACAGCCCTTTTCTTTCATACATTTTTTCCACTGGTTTTTCTACCACCAATTCTCGAATCTGCAAGCGGAGGACACACGCAGCAACTTTTAGTTTTTCTGTCTTTGATACAATCTATCCATTTTGTTTGTCGCCACCATCGAAAGCGTTGTCCCTCATACCAAGTTACGGCCCTCCTCCTCCTGTTGTAGTTCCGCCGTCCTCACTTCACTCTTCAGCCCATCCACCTCTTCCGTCGTCGGCGTCAACGCTGCCGCTGCTGACGTCCTCCGATTCCGAGTGAAAGCACTCCTCTACTTGTAGCTCCACCACCGCCCTCACTGCATCTTTCGGCCCATCCCACCACATGCGCTGCTGCTTTTGCCGCCGCTACCGCCTCAGACTCCAAGTTGCAGCAGTCCTCTACTTGTAGTTTCGTTGTCGTCAAATCACTTGTCACACGATAGGCTGAAGAGTGCATTGACAGATGGAGGGAGGGAGGGAGGGAGGGAGGGANGAAGTCACCAACAAAGACGCTGTCCACCATGCCCTCCTTGGCGCCCACTGTGATTCGCAGGTTGTCCCCCTCCTTTCCCAACCGGTACAAATAATCATTTCCGAGCGTGTCCTTTGCGTCCCATGACGACGTTCCCACAGACGATGACCCAGCAGCAGAGGCTGCCGCAGCAGCTGCTGCATCTGCGTCTGCTGCAGAGGGAGACAAACCGCCGTCGCCCCCAACTGCCGCTGCCGTCGCGCTCGTGCCTCTGCTGGCTCTATTCTTCGAGCTTGGGAATGGGCTTGCGGGTGGGCAGTCGAGGCGTTGTGAACGGTGAAGGCACTGTGCTTGTGCTTTTGCTGTCGTGATTGCGGCTGCCCGAGCGGCTGCGTCTCGCGCTGAGGTGGGAGGGCAAGGGAAGCGCCGCACACTCGAACGTCCAACGCACGTGCTGTCGCGTTCTGATTGGTCCCGGAGGTTGCGCACCCGCTCGCAGGGAGAAGGGCGAGGGTGGTTGGGTCGCGCAGCCGTGCAGCTGCCGCTGTGCGACGCAGCACGCAGGCCGGCAATCCGCATGGCGTGCGCAGGCCGGGAAGGGGAGGTGCGCGGAGGCCAAGGCAGGTGGTCTAGCTGACTGCTGCTTCGCGCAGCAGTGCTGCTGATACCTGCTGCTGTGGGAAGCGCCGGCCAGCCTGCAGAGGCAGCGCGCATGCGCACAGCTGCCGCGACAGGAGGACAGGCGGACGCAGGCGGCGGAGTGAGCGCGAGGTGGCGCGATTTCCGCGTCTACGCTTGCGCCGGTGGTTGCCGCAGTGCAGCAAATGGTAGCGGTGCAGCTGCTGCGTCTGCGTGTGGCCGTAAGTGTGCGCGCGATTGTGATGGTGTTGAGTGCGGAAGTGGGGGTGTGTGGGAGCCGTAGAGGAGGTGGCGCGCACAAACATGGCTTATCTTTGGGCGAATTCACCAGGACATGCACACGACCGAAGGGTTGACCCTGCCATATCCAAGAGCGAAACAAAAGTCTACCATATTGTTAAGTACCAGACGTATACGAGTCCATAATCTTACCAAGTAAGCATTTCTGTTGTCACACAAACAGCCCACCGCATCGCGAGACGTTGATGTTCACTCCAATGGTCGAGGGCCAACCGGCCAACTTCCCCCCCTCCAGTGAATCTTCCTGAACCTTCTCACAACTTCGACCACTCTCGCGAATCTACGACAGATGCATCACAACCTTTCGATCGACTTCTCGATGCACCGAGACGATTCTGGATTTATGAAGATGCATCTCGCATCTCCACCGTCAATCCTGAAAGCCCCACGACTTCTCCGCGGAGCTTCTCAGATACGACCACTCACGACGCGACTCCACATGCGTCACTCGACAATCGACCCAACGACCCAGATTGTTTCTCATTTGTAACTTGAAACTTGTATGCATATTTTCGATCATTCCGACACTTGTCATCGAAGTACACTTACCGCTAATTATGAAATGCACAAGTGTCCCAAATTCTAAATCGTGTTCTGCCTCGCAACTTTGACCTATTCACCATCTACGCTTTGGTCGGCATAGCACTTGGGATCAAAGCGCAGCGGTGATGGAGAGGCATCCGACTACTTTACTCATCCG
This sequence comes from Penium margaritaceum, assembly GCA_023375785.1. Lineage (NCBI taxonomy): Eukaryota > Viridiplantae > Streptophyta > Zygnematophyceae > Desmidiales > Peniaceae > Penium > Penium margaritaceum. Next base: position 16,309 of record SZWC01006175.1, read on the forward strand.
GAGGACTACCTCGCACAAGCCGACAGCGCATTGCGCACGTCAAGACTTCAAAGACTTCGCCACTACGTCGTGAGGCAAGCAAGCGCAACCGACAACCAACAGCGGGTCTTCAACGATGACTTCGGTAATGGAGGAGTAGAACGTGCTTATGCATGTGAATCCCAAAACGACAGCAAACGCTCACGTGGCAGGCTATGCGGCAGCTGGATCAACCTGTACAGGTCTGATGAGCAATCCGATCGCGGATCCAACGATGGTAAACTAGTTGCCCCTACCGACAGCCTCAAACGACGACAATAGGAACGATAGGTGGCACTGGACGACGGGCGCGGATGAACATGAGAAATTGTTGGGAAGCTTTCTAACCTTGCTAGTGCTGTCGTGGCGACATTGTCCAGTCACCTGGCACACAAGCAAGCAAGTAGGTGCAAGAAATAGCAAGGATCAGGCTAGGGAGATGCGCAAAATCTCATAAGCTCCAATAGCTTAGTAATGCAGAGAGAAATGACAAATGACAAGCACACACTATAAATACCTGCCGCGGCACACGGTGGGTGACACACGCGGCAGTGTCAGTTTGTCCTCAAAACAGGCTTAAAACCACTATTTTCGCCACAACTCTGCACACAGGCATCCAAACGTAACACCGTATGAACCTAGAGGTGTAGAATCTTGAGCCTGACGCTAAGACCAATCACACACACAAGTCCGGCATCAATCAATGGACAGACAATGCAAAACATGCAAATCGGGATCAAAAGCCTGTCCACCTACAAAACTCTAACGTTTGCACAAAAACTACAGAGCACCCCAGAAAGCACCAGGAGTGTCATGGCAGCCGTTTGGCAGCTGTTGGTGCATGGAGCCACCAATCGTCGGTGCTCCGGTGCCAGCTGGGCCCGCATCAGGGATCTGCACGAGCATGGACACGGCCGAGTGGTCACACTAAGTTGTACAAATAGACGGAAACAACTCACATCACAACACTCCCCCATGACCTGATGGTACGCATGTATATACACGCGCACAACTGAAACATGTGCGCAAAAAGATGCTCAACTGTCCATGCTCACACACCCCACTCAGCCCCTCTCAGGCAAGCGGCGTAGCCAAGCAGAACGAATAGCCACAACGAACGTTCCGCGTGCAAGTGCCTTGGTGAAGAAGTAACCCCGCTGCATGTCTGTGCTAACCCAGATGACGGAGATCACATGTTGCTCGACAAGATCATGCACAAAGTGATGCTCAAGATCAATGTGCTTTGTGCGTGCATGAAACACACCAGAGTCTCTGCAATGGCAAGAGCACTCTGGTTGTCACAGCGTTGAACGATGCAATTCACAGACTGATGCAACTCACAAAAAAGACGCTGCAGCCACACCGCCTCAGCAGCCCAGCCCCCACAACAACATACTCAGTCTCTGATGAGCTACATGCGATACAACCCTGCTTACCACTTCGCCATGACACAGCGGTGCCACCAAGCAGGAACACGTAGCCTGTCGGACTGCGCCCATGAGGAATCCATGCCTAGTCACTGTCTGTGTAGCCATCGACTACCACCGAACACTGCCGTCGAAAGCAGAGTGCGCGGTACGGTGTGGACATCACGTACGGTACCACTCGCACAGCTACATGAAAGGATCTTGCCCGAGGACACTGTGAAAACTGTGCAAGGAGGTTGATCGCGAAGGCAATGTTGGGTCGTGTGGTAGTGGCCAAGTACATCAAAGAGCCAATAAGGTACAAGTACATGGTCACGTCCACTGTCTCCCTCCCAGGTCTGCGGGATCATCCACCTTCAGAATATCCTACCCGTTAGGTGTGATGGGGGTGGAGGTTGTTGGAGCTGCACCTAGGAGGTCAGCAAACTGCTCCCCCACAATGCGGGCGTAACGTGCCTTATGTATGAAGAGTGTCTGTCGCTGATGATCACGCACGATCTCCATCCCGAGAAGCACAGCTGCACGACCAAGGTCCTTCATCCTGTAGGCAGCCTAGAGAACTGCCTTGGCCTCCTTCACGGCCTCCATAGAAGGAGACGCAATCAGGAGGTCGTCCATGTAGACCAGGATGGCGGTGAAGCTCTCAGTTGCCTGTCTGAGAAAGAGGGACGGATGAGCGCCACTCTGTATGTAACCGACACGTATCAGTGTGCTGGTGAACTTCGAGTTCTACCACCTGGGTGACTGTTTCAGGCCATACAAGGCCTTGCGCAAGCGCCAGACCTTGTCACCGACCTCGAATCCAAGTGGCTGGACCATGTAGATATCCTCCTCTAAGGTGCCATGGAGGAACGCGTTGTTCACGTCCATCTGGTGTACCTCCCAGTCGTGGTGAGCAACAACCGCGATCAGAGCGCAAGCGGTGGTCATGCGACCAACGGGTGCGAAGGTGTCAATGAAATCTACTCCCTCAACCTACGAAAACCCCTTGGCTGTCAAGCAAGCCTTTTAGCGATCCACTGTGCCATCTGGCTTCCCTTACTTGCGAAAGACCCACATGGCCTGTACAACCTTCGGCCCAGGTGCGAGGTCAACAAGCTCATTGAGACTGTGCTCACGGATGGCTCTTAGCTCATCCTCACAACCAGCACGCCACAAGTCTGCATTGCAAGCTGAGAGTGCCTCCTTCAATGTGCCTGGATCATGCGTCCTCGAGGGCGTGCTTCGGGTGGCTAAGACAGATGCCACCGGATTCAGTGTGACCACAACAAGGCCGGCTCCAGCATCGCAAGTGACCAAGAACTCTCGGGAGGCCAACTCGTGGTCGACAGGTTATGCTGGATGCACCTCAGTTTAGTCTGCCTAGACACTCAAACCAACGGCCTTCATGCCAGGCTTGCCACTCTGAACACTACGAGTCGGGCGCCTGGGCGCTGAGTCAATAGTCCGCTGAGCCCTAGAGGCCAATGGTCGAAGAAGACTACCGGGATCGCAGGAGTACCCGGACGGTGAGGTGCTCACTTCAAGCTGCATGGAAGGCTGCTGAGCCAGAGCCGCAGGGGACATGAGTGCATGCATGGGAGTGGGTGTGACGGAGGGGACTGACATTGGCACGGGATCGGGTGTGCAAGAGGGGACCGACATCGGCAAGGGATTAGGTGTGCCAGAGGGGTCTGACACCGGCACGAGATCAGGTGTGCTAGAGGGAACTGATGAGGCTACTGGACCCACAGCCACGATGGCTGGATCGTCAGCAATCGGAGATCGGACCACAAGTCAGGAGGCCCGGACGGATCCATCTACAGGACTAGACTCCCCCATCCGCCGCGAGGCCACACAAGTAGGAACGTGATTAACGGCCAGCGACAGAATGCTGGACAAGTCGCTGTAGGTGAGAGCCTCGAAGAAGAGAGCATCTCAAGACTCGACAATGTAATGGCGAGGAGGGTCCCAAAAGCACCAGGTCTTTGACCGTGGGGAGATGCCGAGGAAGGCACACATGCATCCTCGAGGTGAGACCTTGGACCTGTGCTGGTCCTCGGTATACCAGACACAGGCGAGGGACCCCCAAACGGGGGCGAGACGGAGATCAGCACGATGGCCGAACCACGACTTGTACGGCGTGACATGGTTTGGAAGTGGACCATGCGGCAAGCGGTTCGAGACCCACGTCATGTAGGATAAGCCCTCAAAGGGAAATGATACCGTGCTCGGCAAATTAGACCACACTCAAACCGCATAGTGCGAACTGCGTCCTCCATGGTGCGGTTCCAACGCTCAGAAACACCGTTCCGCTGTGGTGTAGCAGGGGCGGAAAGCTGGTGAAAGATACCGTGCTCGGCAAAGTAGGCATCCATCTCAATTAAGAACTGGCCACCACGATCGAAGCGGAACATGTGCAGGGTGTGACGGGATAGACGCTCAGCCATCATAAGGCACAGGCGGACCGCCAGTGCGGTATCGCTCTTGTGGCGGAGGCTATAGATCCATTGCATCCGGGTGAAGTCATCGGTCAGGGTGAGAAAATATCCACCCCGATTAGAGTGGGACTTGATCGGGAGAGGACCGAGAAGGTCTGAGTGGACCAACTCCAATGGGCGTAGTGCCCAGGAAGAGTCAGGGTAAGAGCAGCGATGCATCTTACCCTGGGCACAAAAAAGACAGTCGGTCATGGGCGACTTCTCCAAAGAAGGTGCTTCAAGACTGAGGGCGGACTGAGTTCGATTGAGCTTGGACACAGTGTCCGAGCTCACATGGCAAAGGCGACGATGCAACAAGCATTGGTGCTCAAGGGAGAGAACACCAGTGACAGACACATGAGCAAAAGAGAAAGGGGGAGAAGATACAGAGGGAATACAACGAGCCACACGATACAGGTCATCAACAACAGAGGAACGATGCACGATGGGGCGTGTATTAGGAGCAATCTCTGTGGCGCAGTAAGCAGAGTGCTCTGATTCCATGAGAAATTTCTAAGAAGCTTCTCAACCTTGCTGGTGCTGATGTGGTGACACTATCCAGTCAGCTGGTGCATTAGCAAGCAAGAAGGTGCAAGAAACAGCAAGGATCAGGCAAGAAAGACATGCAAAGTCTCATAAGCTCCAATAGCTCAACAATGCAGGGAGAAATGACAACTGAAAAGCACACATCATGAATACCTACCGCGGCACACGGTGGGTGACGCATGCGGCAGTGTCAGTTTATGCAAAAACTGGCTCAAAACCACTGTTTTGGCCGCAACTCCGCACACAGGCATCCGAACACAACACCGTCTAAACTTAGAGATGCATATTTTTGAGCCGGACGTTACGACTGGTCACACACAAGTCCGACATTGATTGGTGGAAAGAGAATGCAAAACATGCAAATCGGGCTCAAGAGCTAGTCCACCGAGAAAACTCTAGCGTCTGCTTGAAAATGGCAGAGCACCCCAGCAAGCACCTAGGACGTCGTGTCAGCCGTCTGGCAGCTGCTGGTGGATGGAGCCACCAACCGTCGGTGCTCTGGCGCCAGGGCGCATCAAGAATCTACACGAGCATGGATACAGCCGACTGGTCAAAGTAAGCTGTACAAAGAGACGAAAAGAACTCACATCACAACACAACGAGGAACTAGCAAACCGAATACTTGCGCTCGAATGGATCAATAGCCATCTACTCCAACAACTCAACATCGTGATAGGGGATCTTCGCAACGCAAGTGCACTAGGAGTGGTGCTCGTTGAGAAGATTTCCCAACTCTCAAGCAAACGCAAAATTTGTTTGGCCCCACCAGAGCTGTTCGACATTGCATATCTTAAAGGACAAACGGTGTGGATGTGGTTGATGAGTTTGGAGGTGTACTTCACCGCTGCTGGGGTCAACGACGAACAAAAAAGATTGACCTCGCGGACACGCTCTTGCGTGGCACGACAATCAGTTGGTGGTTAGACCTAAAGACCATCCAACAGTGGCAGGAGATAGGTAGGGCATCATCAACAGCCAACAGCGCCCATCTCATATCGCCGATCGCAGACGTTCTACCCTTGGAGGAGATCAATCCGTAGCGGCAAGATGCAGTGATGCCACCAACACTCTGAATCGCACTCAATGCTCACACTATTTGGATGGATGAACAAAAAGTCTGACACACGATACAAGCTCTAGCGTCTCCGTCAGTAGTCGAGCATGGCAGAGTATATGCAAAGATTCCGCGAGATCATCACTGCTGCAAACATCGCCCCCACCAGCCTCTGTTTTCACTACAACAATGTCCTCAAGCGGGACATCCGATGAGCAAGTGCCATTTTTGACATCCAAAACAACTTTTTGTAGATGATTGCAGCAGTAGAAAGGATTGTCAGCTCCAACTACAACTCTCGGATCTAGGAATCCTACGACTTGCGGCCTCCCAACCATAATTCTTGTGGGAATGAGAAAAGCCAGTGGAGGAACTCCTCGACTTCGATGGAAGTAGATGCTGTCAACCAGAGAGACATGCAAACCTGCTAAAATTGAGGAAAAGTCAGGCATATTGCTCACAACTGTCGCAGTAAGCAGTAGGCCAAAAAGGAGGGGAAGTCGTAGAAAAATGAGTGACGAAATGGCAAGTGGCGGTAGTGAAAGGCGCAACTCTTGTCTATGAGGAGCGATTTGCCCCAAAGGATCGCCCATCTGGACGACCTACATCGCCATAGAGGGTTTCATAGATCGTAAAGTTTGACGAGGGGTACAAGGAAAACCAACCGGCGATACAACGAAAAGTCCAACCTCGAGGATGAAAGAGTATCAGAATGGTACTCGCACTCTTGGATGGAGGATCTTCTCACTATTCTGTAAGAAAAGACATGGTTTCTAAGCTGGGTTTCTTGACGAAACCAGAGGTTTTTGAAGGAAAAACCGTGGACGGGAGACTACAAATATGGAGATTCCGAGAACCACTACGACTGCAAGTGATGGATCTATGGGATGTAACGGTCTGGAGATCATGTCCAATGAGTGACCACAAAATCATTCTCGGATGTGACTTCTTGTACCAGTACAACTCGCAAGTTGACTGGAACAACAACGACATCTATGTGGAAGTTAACAGAGCCAAGTGAAAGTTTTCACGCGTGGGGGGGAAGGCGACAACAGAAGCGACAGAGGTGGAAGCAAGAGAGGAAGCCACGGTAGCCAAAAGACGACAACCTGTGTAGCCATTATCCCTAAACGTGGCAAAGCACAGTATGCGACGAGGAGCTCGTGTGTGGCTTATACATATCAAGCCAATAGAGGAAGAAGAAGAGGCACTAGATGACTCATCACTTTCATCGGCCTAATCAACCTCATCGGCATCTACAAAGTTCGCGATGGTACCCAAAGAGTTCGCACCACTCATCAAAAGAGTTTGCAAACGTCTTTCCTGACAAACTCCAAAGAACCCTACCATTTCAACGAGACACCGACCATCGCATCGAAGCAAAGCCGGGCAGCCAACCCACATATCGAGGACCCTATCACATGAGCAATCACAAACTGACAAAGCTAAAAACGCAGCTAGACAAGATGCTTGGCCAGAGGTTCATCCGCCCATCCACGTCACCATACGCCGCACCGATAGTGTTTGTGAAAAAAAACCGGTGAGATGTCGATATGCGTGGTGTTGGTTTTCATGCTTCTCTAATCATTTTCTTTTGTGTCCTCCTGGCTTGTGTCCGTCGGTGTGCAGATGACAGACAACAAGACGCGGCGCTGCTGGAGTGTCTTCTCGTGGAGCCGACACACGGTAAGGCTACATGCATTCTACTGGAACCTCCTCCCGCCTTTGGTTGGTGTGCTCAGCTCCATCGGTAGACCTCCTCGCAGTCGTGCCACCGGCAGTCACTGTCACTGCACATGCTGTCTGCACACGTCCAGTGCCGGGTGTGACTACAAAGTTGCATCTATAGTGACCTGTTATGCCTAGGGTCCAAATTTCATGATTTTTGAGCACAGCTGGTATGGGGGATTGGCGTAGACGCTGCCAGGGTTTAGGTAGCCATAACTCCTCACTGCTATACTTTTTGCTGATTTTGACCGCACGTCTGCTTTTTTAGCGTTGGTATCATGGTTTGATCCGATTTTTAGGCAGAACGGACGATGCCCGGGTTTGGGGATTTAGGCCTTCTGGCAGGGCTCACCAAGAAAACCCTGCCTGCCAGAAAACAAGTCATTTTTTTGATTGGCCAGAAAACTGAGTAACAAGCTCTACAGAGCTGAGGGGGGCTAGATCTTGGAGGGGTTTCCCATTGTTGCCCATTCCTACTTCCTAATTAGTTATTTCCAGTTTTCACCTACTGTCTAACGTTAACTCAGGCATACGCGTTTCTGAGCAACAACACCAAAGCTCTCAGACATGGACTCTGGTGCAGCCGACTGAGGAGGCAGCCTAAGCAACGAGCATGAGTTCCCACACGCTGCATAAAAAAACGTTGTTGCCCCAACCTACTACATTAGGTTTTCTAGCTTGGAATTAGAGCCAAAGCGTAAGAGAAGCAGCAGAACACCGGCGAACAGGTCCAATCAACGCCGACAGTCCTCAGAACGTGCCCGTGCAAGGGAAATGTTGTCGGATTTCTTCCGGTAGTGTTGACCCACCGGGTGGTATCTTCAAAATGCTCCCAACATGAGGGAAATGCAGCCGAATATTTCTCGGCAGCACTGACCCCACCATGGTGGTGGTGGACTCGCGGCCAGCACGATTGACCGACGCTGTAGCGGCGCCGACGGACGTGGAGATGAAAGCGCTGGGAATGTGATTGCGCATTTGCTGTTGCCAACGCGGCAGTAGCAGCAACAGTAGCACGTAGTAAGTAGCATGTAGCAAGCAACATGCAGCTAGCAAGCACCAGCTGTTGTAGCAAGCAGTAGCTGTTGTAGCAAGCAATAGAAGCGGCAGCAGCAGGCAGAAGTTGCAACCGGCAATAGTAGCAAGCAGCGAGCAATAGCGAGCAACGAGTAGCAGAAGCAGCAACGAGCAGTTGCAGTAGCAAGCAACGAGCGACAGAGAGAACTGAGCAATGAGCAGCAACAATAACAACTGAAATTAGCAGCATGAGCAGTAGCACTAGCAGCCGGAAGCATGCAACTGCAGCCAGCGGTCAGCAGTAGCAATAGTAGCTACTACGAGCAGCAGTAACAACCAACAGTAGCAGTAGCGACCGGTAGCTGCAGCGGCAATAGCGGATACGGCAACAGCACGCAGCTGCAGGAGCCAAGAGTAGTGACCACGAACCCAAGAAATAGAAAAAAGCAAAAGAAAACTCGCCAAACCGCAGCAGACACCACAACCGAGGGCCGGGGGCAGCACCCTCTTCCTCGCTGCTGCTACTACAGCAATAGCACGTGCTGTAGTAGTTGCTGCGTGTAACTGCGGTAGCCAGAGCAGCTGCTACTACAGCCATAGCAGCTGCAATAACGCCAGCAACACGTAATAGCGCGACGGAAGTGGCGGCAACAACAAAAGCACCAGTGCACGGCAATGCTACAGCATCAGTAGTAGTGGCGACAACAATAACAGCTACAGTGATGTCAGCCACAAGCGCTGACATCACCGCTGACTTCACTAGTGATGTTACAATTAACATCAATAGCAGCAGCAGAAGGAGTTGTAGCAACACCTACAATAGAATAGCAGCTAACGGATTAGCGGCTATAGTAGCAGCGTAATAGCCATTGCTGACATTAGCCACCCTCGGCTGATGTCACTGCTGACGTCACTACTAACGTCCCTGTTGACGTCAGCTACATTGCTGACGTCATTGCTTACATCACTATTGACTTCACCAACTAGTTCACCACAAGAAAAAAAATGGAGGGAACCATGGTTGAAAGTGGGGAGAGGTCCTCCTCTGCGCTAGCACCCATTGGTCCCCCCTTTCTGCAGCAACTACAACAGCTTTCATAGCAAGAACGACAACATCTGCTGCCGCTACACCAACAAAAGAAGCAATAGCAGCTGTAGCAACCGTAGCAGCAACCGTTGCAGCAGAAGTAGCAGTAGCTAGTGTAGCAGCATTAGCAAGAGCAATAGCAGGAGTAGTAGCACCCGCAACAGCAGCAGTAGAAAAAATGGAAACTGTTACAACAACAGCAGCATCAACAACAACGGCAACAGCACCAACACCCTTCAGGATCTTGCTTTACCCTTGCTGGCTCAATAGATCCGCTAGCTGCCATAAGCCAGCAGCTCGCAACGCTGATGAAACATCTAGTGGCATTACAACCACCAACATTACTACCGTAGCAGCAGCCGGTTTAGCAGCACTATCAACGGCAGAAACATTAGCAGTCGTCGCCCTTCCTTCCACTCGAGCATGCTAGTCCCGCTGTTTCCTTTACTACACATCATTTGGCGCAACAACATACTCAGCGCCAAAGGCAGACTATGTATTCAGTCCTAGGCCCCACCGTGAGTGTTGGCCTCAGATCAAAGGACTTTGAAACCCCACCCTCACCTCTCCAGGCCGGTGAGCAGTTCCAGAGCTGGGAGCTTAGCTTTTGCAAGTGCATGCAGGGTGAGGGGCTGTGGCCATACTACGTCCTGTCCTATATCTCCACCCGGGCCGACCATGTCTATGATGCCTGTCGCGCTGTATGTACCCTCGTCCCCATCGCCCCTCCATCTGCACGTCTCGATCTCGAGCTGTTCCTTGGCGACTTCACCACAAGCAACCTCCCCGACCCCACAGCAGCGTGGCACATCCTCATGCGACCTCATCGCCTATCCAGCAAGGGCGAGACTAGCCGCTTGCTCCGGCAGTTCAACTCCCTCCGTATGGGGGAGACAAAGACGGTCACCTCCTACTTGTAGCGGGCGGAGGACATCCTGCGCTGCCTGGGAGATGCTGCACCACCCCCTCTATCTGCACTCTTGACTATCAAGCACAGCGCCATCGACATGTTCCCCGACGCTTTCATTCATCACCTCGAGGACATACTCGTTGCGATGGTTGCCCAGCGCACCCTCATGCCCTGAACATAAGAGCTTTTTCAGGGCCTCAGAACATAAGAGCTTTTTCAGGGCCCTGAGGCCCTGAAAATGTCCTCCGCATTGAGGAGGCTTGTCAGGAGTACCGCATCCAGTGCACGGAGGCCCTTGCCTCTCTTGCCGTAGCCTCTATGGCTGTTGCTGCCCCCGCAGCAGGTGCGTCCTCTGGCGCCTCATCATCCGGCAAGAAGAGGCGTAGGGGAAAAAAAGGCAAGGGCCCGCAGCAGCAGTCGAGTAGATCCAGTGGCAGCAACTTAGTTTGCGACAACTGTGGACAGCCAAGACACGGGTGATACACCTTTCCGATCCCGACGGATGAAACACGCGTCATTGCCACCATGCATTGCTAGTGTGAGCACTGTCTTGCCACTACAGTAGTGACAGTCACTGCTCTTGCTGTGTCTACGCCACACGCTCCCTTTCTCCCTTTGACAGCTTTTATACAACAGCCTCCGTAGCTGTCAGCGTCCGCTCTTTTGTCACCGCCGTCTCCATTCTCCTTCCTAGACTCAGGGGACGTCATGTAACAGTTAGTATACTCTGTCATACCCTCCACCCACGAGCGACAGCTAGAGCAGTTCATTGCACTCCAGCTCGGACTACCTCATCCTCCTCTCAAGGGAAGTACGAGTTGCATCATCGCTAGTTCCCTTGCCTTACCATGCGTGACAAAGTCTGAGCTACGGTCGTGCTCTACACCTTTGTCCATTTCGTTCTCTCCCATGTCATCCCACTTGCTCCTCTTCGTGATGATGTTGTATGGCTGCATGACTGGCAGTCCCGATTCGCACCCCCGTCCATCGCGTCCGTGTCCCTCGCCCACTGCCATGTAACCGTTAGTGACGTGGCGACACCGGTCTAGGATCCGGCCAAGACCTGGATCATCGACTCTGGGGCCACGCATCACATGACGGCCTCGTGCAAGGCCTTCAGTGTCCTTGGCCCTATTACCGATGTCTCTGGGGTTTGGACAGGCTTTGGTCAGGTTTTACCTGTTCGCGGCGTCAGTATTGCCAATTTCCGAGGCCTCACTGGGGATGTATTCGTGGCTGATGTCCTCTTTGTCCCTGGTCTTGAACTCAGCCTCTTGTTCATCAGTGCCCTTGACCACATGAGCATGGATGTACTGCACTCGCGTGGTGTTTGTAGTGTGTTGTTGCGTCCATCCGGTCGTGTCGTCTTGCATTCCACCGCTCGTCCCTAGTCTTGAACTCCGCTTCTCCGTATGTCCCCTCCCCATTGGCGGATACAGGCCACGTGTTTGTTACCTGCACACACTCTCCAAAGCACACACGTCTCCTGTACTGCTGCCTCTCTCACGTCCACTCCGCCGCTGTCGATAGCATGCTCCGCAAATAGCATGCCATGGGCTTTGACCCAGCCTCATGTACACTTCCGTGTCCCACGGAGTGCATTGAGTGTGCTGAAGGGAAGATGCATCGGTCCACCTACCCCCTGTTCTCCTCTCGTGTCCGTCCCGCTGGACTTGGTCCACTCTGATGTTATGGGTCCCTTTTCGAGAAGCATGGACGCCATGTCCTGACCCTCACGGATGACTACTCTCGCTACCGATGGGTCTTCAATCTTTGAGAAAAGAGCGATGCCGCCCCCACCATTTGGGACTAGCTCGTCCGTGCTGAGCACGAGTGTGGTCATCCTCTCTGCCGCTTCCTCTGTGATCACGGTGGCAAGTTTATGGGGGAGACCACACTTCTCCGCACCTCTCATGGCATCCATTGTGAGACGTCGGTGCCTTACACGCCAGCCTAGAACGTCGTCTATGAGTAGTGGAACCGCACCATGGCTGACGCTGTCTGCACCATGCGCATCGAGTCTGGTCTTTGTGATGGCTTCTACTTCGAAGCCATGACCTACATGACGTGGGTCTGGAACCGGATTCCCCACTGACCTCTTCCCCGTCAGTCCACATTGTACCAACATTGGTGTGGCGAGCGTGCCGACCTTAGGCCGGCTCATGCATGGGGCTATGTGGCCATTGTTTGGATGCCTACCCCACACCAAGCCGGCTATCTTGAGCCTCGTGGCTCTCCCTGCACCTTCCTTGGCATCTCACGTCAGTCAAAGGCATGGCAGTCCTAGGATCCATCAAGACAATGCATCGTCGAGCCCCGGGATACCCTTTTTCTTTGAGGACTTATTTCCCTCGTTCATTCTGGCATGTTGATGTCCCTCCCTTCACGTGGGGGAGTGTTGGGTTTGTCCTCCTTCCATCTGCGTCGGTGTGTCACATCATCAGCGTACACTGGCACCTGTGCACAAGCCGTCCCGTCCGTGTCCACCAGCCCCTCCAGGCCAGCTACCCCACCTACGTCTGCTGGCACCTCTGCGCCGGCCGCCCCATCCATGTCCGCTAGTCCCTCCGGGCGAGCTGCCCCATCTATGTCTGCTAGCACCTCTACATCGGCCACCCCAACCGTGTCCGCCAGCCCCTCTGGGCTTGTTGCCCCATCTGCGTCCGCTGGCACCTTTAAGCTGACGACCCCGTCCTTGCAGGTACGCTACACACGTGGCTCGGGCAAGAGCCTTTGATCTTGACCTTCAGTGAGCACACAAGCCGCCACCTCGCGCCCAATTGCACCATGACCCGCTTTCGATCCACAAGGTTCTCTGCCTCCCAACAGACCCACTCCCAGAGTCGTGAGTGGGGACAATGGCACCAATGCGCTTGGTTTAGCCACTTTGGTAGTCATCACTGACCTACATCCAAGGTCAGATTTGAGCTACGCCATGCTCCATTGAGAGCATCAATATGCGTTTACAGCCACGCACACACGTACACCGCTTGGGACACGAGACGCGCAGACAATCACTTTCTGACCAACGGAACGTCCGAGGATCTAGACACCCTATGTGAGGCTCGGGTGTCTCCCGAGGCCGCACACTAGGAGACTGCATGCGCCGACGAGCTCGCCGCCATTTGACAACATCAGGTCTAGAAGCATGTCAACCTTCCCCCCGGCCAAAAGGCCATCGGTGTCAAGTGGGCCCTCCGGCGCAAGTGGAAGTTTTGATGAGTCCCTGGAGAAGTGGAAATCCCATCTTACGGCCAAGGGGTTTTCTCAGGTCCCTGAAATCGTCGAGGACCAGGTCTTTGCCCCGGTTGGTCGGTTCTCCACCAGCCGGGCGTTGTTCAGCCTGGTTGTCCAGCATGGATGGGAGCTGCATCACATGGATGTGAGCAACGCCTTTGTCCATGGCATATTTGAAGGCAAGGAGCTCTACATGGTGCAATCTTTAGGCTTTGACAATAGCTCTGGCAAGATTTGGAAGCTGCGGAAGGCTCTCTTTGGCCTGAAGCAGTCACCTCGCTACTGGAATCAGGAGATCAGTTGTACGCTTCTCAGCAATGGCCTCCTTCGCAGCACAGCGGACCCTACACTGTTCATCAGTCTGCGAGGCTAGACCTTTGTCGCTGTCCTGGTCTACGTCAATGACATGCTCATCATGTCACCGGATGCAGCTACCATCTAGCGGGTCAAGGACCTACGGCATGCTGCCTACCAGATGAAGGACCTCGGGTCGGCTTGAGTTTTTCTGGGCATGGATCTTGAGCATGATCGCTCCATGGGTGTCTTGCACGTGCATCAGGTCACCTACATCCAAGCATTGTCAGGGTGCTTTGCTGAGGATCTGCTCCTTGTGCTGAGAGCATCCTCATCCATGTCACCCGATGGGCAGGCAAAGCTGAAGAGTCCCGATCCAGCCGTTGTGGGGGATCCAGTAGACGTGACCACACATCTACGTGTCATTGGATCACTAATGTTCCTGGCGACGATGATGCGTCAAGACATTGCGTTCATTGTTAACCTACTAGCCGAGTTCTTTGAGGAGCTGGGTCACCTCCACTTTGAGGCCGCGGTTCAGATACTGTGCTATGTTGTCTCGACCCCACGGCAAGGCCTCATGTTTTGTCGACAGCCGCCCGTTGCGGTGGACTACACCGACAGTGACTGGGCCGGCATTCCGGATGGTAAGTGCCATACTGGCTGGATCTTTCTTGTTGGCGGCACGGTTGTGTCCTGGCGTAGTAGCAAGCAAGGCTGCATTGCATACAACATTGCTGAGGCTGAGTATGTGGCTCTTCGTTCTGGCGCATGTGAGAGCGTGTGGTTACGTCTCCTGTTATCCAAGCTACGTCAGTCAGTCCCGTCCATCACGTTGCATTGTGTTAATGAGAGTGCCATGGCCATTGCTGGTAATGACAGCATGCATCACACTCGCATAAAGCACATCAATATTGATTATCACTTTGTGTATTTGTTGTTGCATGAACGCAACATAAGCATTGTGTGGATTAAGACAGCATGGCAGTTGGCTGACTTTTTGAACAAGGCACTGAAGCATGACTCGTTCAAGAAGGTTGGGAGTGTAGTTGGTGTGCGTCCGTGTATTCCTCTCTCTCTCTCTCTCTCTCTCTCTCTCTCTCTCTCTCTCTCTCTCTCTCTCTCTCCCTCTCTCTCTCTCTCTCTCTCTCTCTCTCTCT
>SZWC01006175.1:32375-42419 GCA_023375785.1 Penium margaritaceum
ACATACATAAAAACTTTGGCCTGTCATTGCGTATGACTGCCACGCTTTCGCCTTTTTTTATAGAACATTTTCCTTTCTCTTCAATGTGTTATGCTTTCACTGTGGTTTCCAATACTGACCCTGTGCAAATCGTACTATTGATTGTAAAACCCGACCACACATGGTGTGATTTTTTGGTCATGGTCAGTGAAATTCGCCTACTTTGGCCGGTCATGGTGCACAATAACCATGCCCTGCCACTACTTCTTATACGTCTTTATCCTTGCTAGCCACATGCCAGTGAACCTTGTGTAGGTAGCCTAGACTGCTAGGATAGGCAAGCAAGCAAGCAAGCAATCAACGGGTAGAAGGGAGCAACACTATGGATTGGGGCAAGCTCACGTCACGTAGTTGTGGCAAGAAAGGCAAAGAAGTATGTGAGTCACAGGAGAGCAAAGTGCTAAGTTCCAGTTGACCGGTCCACCCACGCGAGACTCTGGACGTGGGGCCCGGATGCCACCCAGGGATCGAACCGGACTCTGGAGCGAGCGAGCTCCAGGTGGTTTCTCACACACTGGTGTGTTCACAAAGGATTAGCAACCTGGCTCACTAAGCTGAAAGTACGCAAACCACCCACATCGACCACGAGCGTATGTGGTGCATGCACTCCAACACATGTGTGCCCCATTCTAGAGTGAAGAGTAATAGAGAATCACTACGTTAAAGTTCTCCATGAATATGGTGTTGGTGCTGTGGAAACCACTTGACAACTTGACAGTGTCGCCACCACTGTGTGCTCTATGACGCATCACAATATTGCACCCAACAGCTTTAATCCAGGTTAGTCACTTGCAGTGATGGTGTATGTGTATGTGTGTGTGTGTGTGTGTGTGTGTGTGTGTGTGTGTGTGTGTGTGTGTGTGTGTGTGTGAGAGAGAGAGAGAGAGAGAGAGAGAGAGAGAGAGAGAGAGAGAGAGAGAGAGAGTAGAGTCAAGAGGTCACTTGCGTGTGTTACAACCATAACCAACACCTTGCATCATGGTTCTATAATCTCACCGCTTATGACACGTGCTATAATTTGTTTACCTTGACCACACATGGTGGAATGTTTTGGTCATGGTCAGTGTCATATGCCTACTTTGGTTGTGCATGGTAGCCACATTGTGCCATTAGTTATTGAAGGTCTTTGTGCATGCTAGTCCAGAACTAGTATTCACAAACCATTATTCCCCCCTCTGACCATTTGTGAGTCGTATTATGAGTTGTAAACGTTGACCACACATAATGAACGTTTTTTGTCATGTCAGTGACGTATGCCTTCTTTGGCTAGTCATTGTGCACGTTAGCCACTCTGCGCCACTTGTTATTAAAGGGATTTGTATTTGCTTTTCAATAAAAAGTACTCGTAAACCATTTTCTCCCTGTGACCATTTGTGACGTGTACTATGATCTGTCAAAGTTGACCACACCTGGTGTCATGCTGTAGCAATGGTCAGTAATGTATCCTTTTAGGTATTGATGTGCTCATGGTAAAGCTTTACTGTTGAGGTTTGTAAACTTGTTATTCCATGCTTTGGATTCTTTTTTTTTCTTTTTTTTTCTCTTCATCCATTTCTGACTCATGATATGATTTGTAGAAGTTGATCACACATGGTGTAATGTTGTGGTCATGGCAAGTGGCATATGCCAACATTGGCTGTTCTTTGTGCATGATACCCACACGGAGAAACCAATCATGTCAAGTATTTATGTTTGTTATTGCATGCATAGCATTACCTAGCTATGTATTTATCCTCAGACTTGTTCTGACTCATGAAGTAAGTGATCAATGTTCACCACACACTGTGTAATGTTGTGATCACATGCAAACTTTTGCCTGTCATTGCGCACAACAACCATGCCATGCCCTTGATTCATTGATATTTTGTTTCCTTGCTCTTCAATATATTGTACTTTCATTGTGATTTCCGACTCTGAATATGTGTGGCTTGTGCTATTGTTCGTAAAACCTGATCACACATGGTGAAATAATGTGGTCATGGTCAATGACATCTGCCTACTTTGGCCGGTCATTGTGCACGATACCCACGCAATGCCACTTTCAAATGTCTATGTACTTTCTAGCCAATTCCAATGAACCTTGCATTATGGTTCTATCATCTCATCGTTTATGACTTGTGCTATGATTTATCAATGCTGACCAGACATGGTTCAATGTTTTGGTCATGGTCAGTGACAAAAGCCTACCTTGGTTGGTCATTGTGCATGGTAGCCACACTGTACCATTATTGATTGAAGGTCTTTATACTTTCTTTTCAATAAAATGTTTTCCCGAACCATTGTTTCCCCCTCTAACCATTTGTGACTTGTATTATGGTTTTTCAAAGTTGACCATACCTGGTGTCATGTTGTGGCAATGGTCAGTATCATACATCCACTTTTGTAATGTTGTGGTCATGGTAAAGGTTTATCAATTGGGTTTTGTATGCTTTGTCTTCTGTGCCTTGGATTCTTTATCTTGTTTTGTTCTCCTCATCCATTTCTAGCTCATTATATGATTCGTGGAAGTTGATCACACATAGTGTAATGTTGTGGTCATGGTAAGTGGCATATGCCAACACTGTCTGTTCTTTTTGCATGATACCCACACAGAGAAACTAGAAACATGAAGTGTTTTTGTGGTTATCATTGCATTCCTAGCATTAGATAGCTGTTCATTCATCCTCTGACCTTTTCTGACTCATGAAGTAAGTGATCAATACTCACCACACAATGTGTAACATCGTGGTCACATGCCAAATTTGGCCTGTGATTGCGCACGAAAGCCACGTCCAGTCACTATCAATTGAAGTTTTGTTTCCTTGCTCTTCAATGTATTATGCTTACACTGTGATTGCCCACTCTGACCATGTGCGACTCATGCTATTGTTTATATACCTGACCACATATGGTTTGATATTGTGGTCATGGTCAGTGATATCTACCTACTTTGGCCGGTCATTGTGCATAATAGCCACGCCGTGCCACTAGTTATCAACGTTCTTTTTACTTGCTAGCCCATGCTAATGATCACCATTTATGAATTGTGCTGTGATTTGTCAAAATTGACCACTCCTGGTGAAATGTTTTGGTCATGGTCAATGACATATGCCTATATTCCCAAACCATTATTTCCCCCTCTGACCATTTGTGACTTGTATTATGATCTGTCAAGATTGCCTACACCTTGTGTCATGCTGTGGCAATGGTCAGTAACATGTATCCAAATTTGTAGCTTTGTGGTCATAGAAAAGGGTTTAGTTCTTAGGTTTGTATACTTGTAATTCTGTGCTTTGGATTGTTTATATTTCATTGTTCTCCTCATCCATTTTTGTCTCATGATATGATTTGTAGATGTTGATCACACATAGTGTTCTGTTGTTTTCATGGTACGTGGCATATGCCAACATTGGTTGTACTTTGCGCATGATACCCACACGTAGCAATTAAAAATGTGAAATTTTTATGGTTATTATTGCATTCCTAGCATAACAAAGCTTTGTATTCATCCTCTCACCATTTCTGAATTGTGAAGTACGTGATGAATACTCACCACACACTGTGTGATATTGTCGTCACATGCCAACTTTGGTCTGTCATTGCGCACGACAGCCATGCCCTGCCACTATTCATTAACCGTCTGTTTCCTTGCTCTTCAATGTATTATGTTTACAATGTGATTTCCCACTCTTACCATGTTTAACTCGTGCTATTGTTTGTACAACCTGACCACGCAAGGTGTAATACTCTGGTCACGGTCAGTGAAATTTGCCTTCTTTGGCCGGTCATTGTGCACAATAGCCATGCAGTGCCACTAACTATCAAAGTGGCATAGAACGGAGGTTGTATCTTTCCTGAAATAATGAAAGAAAGGTGAATTGAAGAAATATTCAATCTGAATTCCATTCCACTTTGATAACTAGTGGCACGACGTGGCTATCATTCTCAATGACTGGGGAAAGTAGGCAGATGTCACTGACCATGACCACAACATTAAATCATATGTGGTCAGGTATACAAACAATAGCACGAGTCCCACGTGGTCAGAGTGGGAAATCACATTGTAAGTATAGTACACTGATGAGAAAGGAAACAAAAATTAAATGAACAGTGGCAGGGCGTGGCTGTCGTCCGCTATGGCAGGCCAAGGTTGGCATGTGACAACAATATTACACAGGGTGTGGTGAACATTGATCATTTACTTCATGAGCCAATAAACATCAAAAGATGAATAAAAAGCTACGTCATTCTAGGCATGCATTAACAACCACAAAAGCTTCACATTTCCAGGTAATCTGTGCGGGTATCATGTGCAAATAATAGCCTATGTTGGTGCATGCCACTTACCTTGACCACAACACTAAACTAGGTGTGATCAACTTCTACAAATTATATATTGAGTCTGAAATGGACGAGGAGAACAAAAAAAGATAAATAACTTAAATCACTGAATTAAAGGTGTAAAAAACTGAACTCCAAACCCTTACCATGACCATGACATTACAAAAGTGGATACTTGTTCCTCACCATTGCCACAACATGACACCAGGTGTGGTCAACTTTGGCAGATCATAGTTCGTGGCACAAATGGGCAGATGGGGAAATCATGGTATAGGAATAATATCTATTGAAAATAAAGTATAAATATCTTCAATAGACAGTGGCACACGGTGGCTAATGTACCCAATGACCAGCCAAAGTAGGCATATGTCACTGTAAATGCCCCCCAAAAAAGTTCATATGTGTGGTCAAATCTTACAGCTCTTAATGCGAGTCACAAATTGTCAGATGGAGAAATAATGGTTTGGTAATACTAGTTATGGAAAAAAAGGTAAAAAAACCTTTTATAACTAAAGGCACGGTTTGGCTACCATGCACAATGTCCAACCAAAGTAGGCATATGTCATTGACCATGACCAAAACATTTCACCATGTGTGGTCAACATTGAAAAACCATAGCACAAGTCGTAAACGTTAAGATGAGAGAACCAAAGTGCAAGTATCATTGGCATGGGTTAGCAATTACATAGACCTTTGATAACTAGTGGCACCGTGTGGCTGTCGTGATCCGCCAAAGTAGGCAGATGTCATTGACCATGATCACAACATTACACTATGTGAGGTCGGGTTTTACAAACAACAGCACAAGTCGCACATGGTCAGAGGGGGAAATCAGAGTGAAAGCATGTAAATGGAACAGCAAGGAAACAAATGTTCAATGGATGAAGGGCAGGGTGAGGCTTTCGTGCACAATGATAGGCCAAAGTTTGCATGTGATCACAATAATACATAATGTGTAGTGAACATTGATCACTTACTTCACGATTCAGAAAAGGTGAGAGACTGAAGATAAAGGAACGTAAGGCTACGCATGAAATAATAACCATAAGAAATTCAAATTTCTAGTTGCTCCGTGTGGGTATCATGCACAGAGAACAGCCAATGTTGGCATGTGCCACTTAGCATGACCAAATCATTATACCATGTGTGATGAACTTCTAAAAATCATATCATGAGTTGGAAATTGATGAGGATAACAAAAAAATATACACGGAAAGCAAGCAAGGAATAGCAAGTATACAAACTCCTTACCATGACTACAACATTACACAAGTAGATACATGTTAATGACGATGACCACAATTTGACACTCAGTGTGGTCAACTTTGACAGATCATAGAACGAGTCAAAAATGGTCAGGGAGGGAAACAATGGTTTGGGAATAATATTCATTGACAAGTAAGTATAAAAAACTTCAATAACTAGTGGCACAATGTAGCTACCGTGCCAAATGACCACCCAAAGTAGGCATATGTCACTGACCATGACCAAAACGTTCCACTATGTGTGGTAAACTTAGAAAACTCATAACATGAGTGAAAAATGGTCAGAGGAGGAAACAATGGTTGGGGGAAAAGAGTTATGGAGTAGCAAGTACAAATAACTTCAATAACTAGTGGCACAATATACCTACCATGCACAGTGACCAACAAAAGTAAGCATATGTCACTCACCATGATCAAAGAATTTCAACATGTGCGGTCAAATTTAACAAGAACAAGTCCTAAACAGTCAGATGAGAGAACCATCATGTAATGATTATTGGCATGGGCTAGAAAATATAAAGAAACTTGATAACTAGTGGCATGGCATGGCTATCGTGCACAATGACCGGCCAGATTAGGCATTTGTCACTGACCATGACCACAACATTACACCATGTACGGTCAGATTTTACAATAAATAGCACGAATTGCACATGGTCACAGTTGGAAATCACATTTTAAGCTGAATACATTGAAAATGAAGGAAAAAAACATTCAATGAATAGTGGCAGGGCGTGGCTTTTGTGCGCAATGACATGCCAAAGTTGGCATGTGACAACAATATTGCACATTTTGTGGTGAACATTGATTACTTACTTCACGATTCAGAAAAGTTCAGAGGATGAATATTAAGCTATGTTCTTCTAGGCATGTAATAATAATAATAATAAAAAAATCAAATTTCCAGTTGCTCTGTGTTGGTATCATGCACAAAGAACAGCCAATGTTGGCACATGCCACTTTCCATGACTGCAACATTGCAACCTCTATAGATCACAGCATGAGTCGGCAATGGATGTGGAGAGTCAACAAAGATAAAGAATTCAAAACACGTAATATAAAGTAGAAAAACCTAAAAATTAAACCCTTAACATGACCAAAAAATTACAAAAGTGAATGTGTGTTACTGACCATGGTCACACCATGGCAGCAGGTGTGGTCAACTTTGACAGATTATAGTACGAGTCACAAATGGTCAGAGGGGGAAAAACTGGTTTTTGGAATACTATACATTGAGAAGAAATTATAAATAACTTCAATAAATGGTGGCACTGAGTGGCTTCTGTGCACAATGACCAGCCAAAGTAGGCATATGTCACTGAACATGACCCAAACACCTCACTGTGTGGTCAACTTTGACAAATCATAACACGAGTCACAAGTAGTCGGAGGGGGAAACAATGGTTTGGAAATACTATTCATGGATCTGCAAGTACCAAGAACTTCAATAACTAGTGGCACGGTGTGGCTACCATATACAGTGATCAACCAAAGTACGCATATGTCACAGACCATGATCAAAACATTTCACCATGTGTGGTCAATGTTGAGAAATCATAGAATAACTCATACTTTGTCAGATGAGAGAACCATAATGCAATGATCATTGGCATGGGCTATCAAGTATGAATAACTTCAAGAACTAGTGGCAAGACATGTTTATCGTGCACGATGACCGGCCACAACAAGCAGATGTCTGTGACCATGACCACAACATTACACCATGTGTGGTCAGGTTTTACAATCAATAGCAAGAGTTGCACATGGTCCGAGGGGGACATTGCAGTGTAAGAATCATACAATGAAGAGGAAGGAAAAAAAGGGTTCAATGAATAGTGGTAGGACGTGGCTGTTGTGCACAATGACAGGCCAAAGTTGGCATGTGACCACAATACTACACAGTGTGTGGAGAACATTGACCACTTAATTCACGAGTCAGGAAATGCCAAAAAATTATTGTAAAGCAATTTAAGGCTGGGTATGCAATGATAACCATAAATTATTCGAAATCATTGTCTCTCCGTGTGGGAATCATGCAAAAGGGCAGACAATGTTGACATATGCCACTTACCATGACCACAACACTACACTAGGTGTGATCAACTTCTACAAATCATAGCATGAGTCAGAAATAGATGATGAAAAAAAAGGGTAAAGAATCCAAAGTGCTGAATAGAAAGTATAAGAAAACTGAATTTTAAACCCTTACCCTGACCATAAAACTACAAAAGTGGATACATGTTACAGAACATGGCCACTGCATGACACCAAGTGTGGTCAACTTCGACAGATCATAGTACGAGTCACAAATGGTCAGAGGGGGAAATAATGGTTTGGGAATAATTTTTATTGACAAGAAAGTATAAAGACCTTGCATAGCTAGAGGAACATAGTGGCTACTTTGCACAATGACCAGCCAAAGTAGGAAAATGTCACTGACCATGACCAAATGATTTCACTATGTTTGGTCAACTTTCACAACTCACAATACGAGTAAAAAATGGTAAGAGGGGGAAATTATGGTTTGGGAATATGTGTTCATGTACTATCAAGTAGAAAGAACTTCAATAACTAGTGGAACTGTGTTTCTACCATGCACAATGACGAACCAAACTAGGCCTTTGTTACTCTCCATGACCAGAAAACTTCATCATTTGTGGACAACGTTGGAAAATCATGACAAGAGTCATGAACGGTCACATGATACGACCATAATGCAAGGATCATTGGCATGGACTAGCAAGAATAAATACATTCGACAACTAGTGGCACGACGTGGCTATCGTACACAACAACTGGCCAAAGCAGGCAGATGTCAGTTACCATGACCACAACATTACACCATGTGTGGTTAGGTTTTCCAAACAATAGTACGATTCAAACATGGTCAGAGTGGACAACCACAGTGTAAGAATAACACGTTGAAGAGGAAGGAAACAAAAGTTCAATGAATAATGGCAGTGCGTGGCTGTCATACACAATGACAGGTCAAAGTTGGCATGTGACCACAATGTTACTCCGTGTGTAGTGAACATTGATCACTTCCTTCACGAGTCACATAATTTCTGAGGATGAATACAAAGCTATGAATTTATAGGTATGCAATGATAACCATCAACGCTTTTGATTTCAAGTTTCTCTGTATGGGTATCATGCGCAAAGAACAGCCAATGTGGGCATTTGCCACTTTCCATGACCACAACATTACACCATGTGTGATCAACCTCTACAAATCATAACATGATTCAGAAATGGATGAGGATATAAAAAAAAAAAAAGGATAACGAATCCAAAGCATGGAATAGCAAGTGGACCGAGTGACTAGATACCCACCATATCCAGACTTTAAGCTGGCATGCCCGCAGCTACTAAATTAGGCACGGCATGCCCAGTACGGACTAAATCAAAGCTAAAATATCCACAGCTTGAAAAAAAGAGATGACATGTCCACAAGAAAAAAGCTATGTTGTTGCTGCATGGAATGCAACGTCGGAATGCTGAGGTCATCATACTCCTCGAACAATGAAAAACCCTTGTTTTGAGGTATTTTTCATTGTTTGAGGAAGNGATAACTAGTGGCACATTTTGGATATCGTGCACAATGACCCGCCAAAGTAGGCAGATGTCAGTGACCATGACCACACCATAATACCATGTGTGGCCAGGTTTTACAATCAATAGCACGAGTCGCACATGGTCCGAGTGGGTAATTGAAGTGTAAGCATAATACATTGAAGAGGAAGGATACAAAGATTCAATGAATAGTGGCAGGGCGTGGTTGTCATGCGCAATGACAGGCAAAAGTTGGCATATGACCACAATATTACACTGTGTGTGGAGAACATTGATCACTTACTTCACAAGTCAGAAAAGTTCAGATAATGAAGATAAAGCTACTTCATCCTCTGCATGCAACAATAAGCATAAAGAATTCAAATTTCTAGTTGCTCTGTGTGCCAATGATGGCATATCCCTCTTACCATGACCACAACATTACACCGTGTGTGATCAAATTCTACAAATCATAGCATGAGTCGGAAATGGATGATGAAAAAAAGAAAGGATGAAGGATCCAAAGCATGGAGTGGCAAGTATACAAACCTAAACACTAAACCCTTACCATGTATGTTACTGACGATGGCCAAAGCATGACACCAGGTGTGGTGAACTTTGACAGATCACAGTACGAGTCACAAATGGTTTGGGAATAACTTTTTTTGACAATTAAGTGTAAAGTCCCTTCATAACTAGAGGCACAGAGTGGCTACCGTGCACAATGACCAGCCAAAGTAGGCATATGTCACTGACCATGACGAAAGGATTTCACCATTTGTCGTCAACTATCACATCTCAAACACGAGTCACAAATGGTTAGAGGGGGAAATAATGGTTTGGGAATTATTCTTATGGACTAACAAGT
>SZWC01006175.1:44822-56287 GCA_023375785.1 Penium margaritaceum
TGACCACAATATTACACTGTGTGTGGAGAACATTGATCACTTACTTCACAAGTCAGAAAAGTTCAGATAATGAAGATAAAGCTACTTCATCCTCTGCATGCAACAATAAGCATAAAGAATTCAAATTTCTAGTTGCTCTGTGTGCCAATGATGGCATATCCCTCTTACCATGACCACAACATTACACCGTGTGTGATCAAATTCTACAAATCATAGCATGAGTCGGAAATGGATGATGAAAAAAAGAAAGGATGAAGGATCCAAAGCATGGAGTGGCAAGTATACAAACCTAAACACTAAACCCTTACCATGTATGTTACTGACGATGGCCAAAGCATGACACCAGGTGTGGTGAACTTTGACAGATCACAGTACGAGTCACAAATGGTTTGGGAATAACTTTTTTTGACAATTAAGTGTAAAGTCCCTTCATAACTAGAGGCACAGAGTGGCTACCGTGCACAATGACCAGCCAAAGTAGGCATATGTCACTGACCATGACGAAAGGATTTCACCATTTGTCGTCAACTATCACATCTCAAACACGAGTCACAAATGGTTAGAGGGGGAAATAATGGTTTGGGAATTATTCTTATGGACTAACAAGTACAAATACTTTCAATAACTAGTGGAATGGTGTTGTTACTATGAACCATGACCAACCAAAGTAGGCCAATGTCACAGGCCACGACCAAACCATTTCATCATGTATGGCCAACGTTGAAAAATCATAGCACAAGTTAGGAACGGTACGATGAGAGAACCATAATGCAAGGATCAATGGCATGGGCTAGCAGGTATGAATACATTTGATAACTAGTGGCACGCTGTGGCTCTTGTACACAGTGACCAGCCAAAGTGTGCGTATGTTACTGACCATGACCACAACATTACACCATGTGTGGTCAGGTTTTACAAACAATAGCACAAGTCGCACATGGTCAGAGTGGGCAACCACAGTGTGAGCATAAAAAATTGAAGAGCAAGGAAACAAAAGTTCAATGAATAGTGGCAGTGCGCGGCTGCCGTGCATAAACACAGGCCAAAGTTGGCATGTGACGCCAATATTACACAGCGTGTGGTGAACATTCATCACTTACTTCACGAGTAACAG
Source organism: Penium margaritaceum (assembly GCA_023375785.1). Classification (NCBI taxonomy): domain Eukaryota; kingdom Viridiplantae; phylum Streptophyta; class Zygnematophyceae; order Desmidiales; family Peniaceae; genus Penium; species Penium margaritaceum. The sequence goes on from SZWC01006175.1 coordinate 45,937, forward strand.
AAGGTCAGAGGATGAATATAAAGCTACGCAATGCTAGGTATGGAATAAAAACCATAAATGCATCCAGTTTTCAGTTTCTCTGTGTGGGTATCATGCGCAAAGAACAGCCAATGTTGTATATGCTACTTACCATGACTACAACATTACACCATGTGTGANAAATCAGAGCATGAGTCGGGAATGGATAAGGATAACAAAAAATATATAGAGAATCCAAAGCAGGGAATAGAAAGTATACAAACAAAAACACTAAACCCTTACTATGACCACAACATTACAAAAGTACCACTGTGTACCAAACTCTACAACCCTGTACCAATCTGCACAACTCTATACAACTCAGTTGGACTCAGTTTAACTCTGTACACCTCATTGCAACTTCATAGAACTCACTACAACCCCGAAAAGCTCTGAGATTACTGAGACGAGTCGAATGCAACTTGTTTGGTCCAATTCCATGGAGAGAAGGCTATGCTAGGTGCGGGTTTAGTCACGACGGCCATGGAGGCACGAACAAAAATTTCAGGTATCAAACAAAGACAAAGAAGCCCTCGTACGGGTGAATCTTGCTATTTGAGACTCAACCGCGGGCCGGCAAGCGAGGCTTGTTGGCACGCACGCATGGAGCAAGGGAAAAATTCCATCACATCGTGCAAAAGGGCCGGCTAGTCCGTACCCTGCCCTGCAAACTTAGTTACAAACCAGTTCAAAGTCATTCTAGGACTAATCTAGGTTCTAGTTGCGATTGTGCCAGTTTAACCCAGGACAATGGCAAGGAAAAACTGTTGAAAAGTTGTCCCTCCGCATGCCCAAGTACGGCGCCGGGAGGCGCCAACAAGCCGCCAGAAAGTGGAAACTCCGCGTCGATGGATCTCGCAATTGGAGGATTGCTCGGATCCTAAAATGGATGATTGCCCCGTAAAGTTGACACATCTTTGAATCCGGTGGAAGTTGTTTTGCCAGAAGCGGACAAGTATGAAGGGAGATATGGCTCTAAAGTTGGGGTGTGTGCAACGGCTTTGGGAGCCGGTTGTGACTCAAAATCAGGTGGATAATCGACCGGATTGAGTAACAAAAGTACCATCTGGAGAAATTGCCCTGGAAGGCCTGCCGAGGCGTCCGGTGGATAATCCACCTGATCAGGTGGATCATCCACCGGATCGTGTAGTGCAGGTTGTTACCGAGGGACTTGGCAAAAATCATGGCTCGACGTCCGAAACTCAGTAGTACGTTTTCTTACTCGGGGACGGTTAATATTCTGACTGCAGGTCCGTGGACAGGTTTTGAACCTCGTTACACCCCATCACCAAAATCGACCCAAAAGTTGGGAAGGTACATGGAAACAGCACAGGGGACCCATACATCACGTGCAATGGGATCTGCGCCTTGGGAAAGGTACTTTGCACGTGAAGGAAGGCGCCACGGGGAGTGGCGGCGTTAGGCTTCTATGGTGGGTGAGACCTGCGATTCGACAAGCGTAACTTGGGCAACGCTTGGCCGAATTTCGCGCGCTTTGGTGCATTGGAAAGCTTATGAGTAGCCCTAAAAATTTCCATGCTAAAAAACTAATGCAAGATTACGTTATTCCCTTCGGAAAAGTGACTATCTCTAAATTGCTACTCACATAGTGTGAGGCAACCAGAAAGCTCACGCTCAGTCTCAGATTTGCCAAAACAGAAGACGTGAACCAATAGCGTCTATCAGACCAATGTCGGGACCGCATCCCGCGGATTCCTCTTGACAAAGGGTTATGAGCCCACGGGTCTGAACACCTCCAACGTTTACGTCTTCCGCAGCGCACACGATCGTCATCGTGGACGTCGCCGTGAAGTTTTGAGAACTCGTTGGAGTAGCAGCTGCACACATGGTGTAGAAGGAGACGAAGCCCATTCAGAAGTATACGGGCGGCCCGGGCTTCAGGCTATGGAGGTGGCAGTTCAAGCTGCACCTCTCGCATAAGGGGCTTCCGGACGTCATGTTGGGAAAGGAGGTGCTCACAGAGGCGACTGTTACAGACGCACAGAAGCAGGCCTTCGAAAAGAAGAACACAGAGGCGCTCATGCTCTTGGTGTCCGGGACGGCTGAGTCGCAGTGGGGCTACTTCCAAGGCTGCAAGCTGGCAGCCAAAGCTTGGCAAAAGCTCTGCGCCATCCACCAATCGAAGTCTCTCGTGAACAAAATCTTCACGATGAAGCGGCTCCTCATGGTGAGAATCGAGGAGGGAGATGATGTCATCTCCACAATGCAACAGATTGAGTCGCTCGCATCGCAATGCAATGAAGTGGGGTGGAAGATCGACACGGTGCTGCAGACGATGGCCCTCCTCATGGCCCTACCTGACTGTTGGGGTCCACTCATAACCGTCCTTGGAGGATGGTCGGAGGACAAGCTCACCTATGGCGCGGCCACAGACTACATCCACAACGAGGCGCAGTGACGGAGCTGCGGATAGTCCTTGTTTTCCTCATCGGCCTCATTACCAAAACGCGTGGTGGCAAAAGCGGGGGCTGAGGAAGCAGCGGAAAGGGCGGCAGCAAGAAGGGTGCCAGGAAAGGTGCGTGTCGCAACTGCGGCAAGGAGGGCCCTTGGGCCCGTGATTGCCCGGAGGAGGTGAAGACCGGTGGCAAAAACAGCAAGGGCAGCAAGAGGCTCCTCAACTGCAACAAGAACCACTTCCTCAAAAAGGCCAAAACGCGGTACATGGATTTAGGGGCCGAGGAGCACACCCAAGTGGAGAAGGTGGGGTTTGTCACCTACGAGAAGTCCGCCAACTTGATGGTGGTCGCGAACGACAAAGTCAAGCCGGCAGCCGGCCAAGGCAACGTAGAGGTGGAATTCGTGATGGGCTATAAGAAGGAGCTGTGCACAATCCGTAATGTACAGCACGTCCCCGGCCTGGCGGACATCCCGAGTGTCAGCCGCTTGACAGACAAGGGGTATGAGGTTCTCTTGCGTAGGAAAGGCGTAGTGGTGCGCATCGACAGCGACGGCGAGGTCGTGCTATAGACAAAGTGCGAGGGCGGTTTCAACATCGTGGAGACCAAGGTGGTCCCCGCGGCATCCGACGTAGCAGATTCACAGGAACGCGTTATCAACATGGCCAAGGGAGGAAGTGCTTATCTGGAGCTCTAGCACCAACGGTTGGGGCATTTGGCGCCCACAACCATTAAGGAGATGGCAAAGCGCGACATGGTACGCGGCCTCGTCATCGACGGTGTAGCAGATGCAGCAGCAAATGTAGTAGCGCACAAAAAGTGCGAGCCTTGCATTTTGGGCAAGGCGCAGTGGAAGCCATTCAACAAGAATGAGGCTCGCACAAAGGACCTGCTGGAGGTCGTACACAGCAATGTGTGTGGACCGTTTAAAACGCCGTCAAACAGCGACTTGAGATGCTTTGTCACCTTCATTCACGACTGCAATAGAAAACTCTACGTGTACCTCATGAAGCGGAAAGGCGAGGTCTTGGACTCCACCTCTTTTAGCGGCTTCATCAGCGTCAGGTTTATGATGTACGCCGTTGTCCGTGCCGCCTCGTCCCAGTACCACTGCGCGATGCCGGCATCGCTCAACATGGACCGGACCATGTTGATGATGGTGTGGGTGCCCTCTTAGTGACACCGTTATAATGCGAAGAGTGTGGCATAGTTTTTTGCCACGCGATCCCCTTGCTCTTCATCCATGCCGAGCAACCCTCGTTCTCGCTACTGTTGTTGCTCCGGAACGTCTTCACCTTCAACCCTGTTTGCCGCTCCACTTCCGCCACAAATTCCTACATACATGTCAGGACATCACTCTTCCTCTTGATGATGTAGAGGTAGAGCTTGCGGCTGTGATCGTCGATGAAGGTCACAAAATAGCTAGTGCCCCCGATGGAGCTCTCGAATGGTCCACACATGTCAGTGTGGACCACCCCCAGCTTTGCCGATGCATGCGTCCCTTTGCCATCAAACGGCTGCCGCGTCGCCTTACCGACCACGCACGGCTCGCACACGGCAATCTTGGCTGCATCAAGGCCCTTGACCTCAAGACCCCGTAGCACTTCTTTCTTTACCATGTCCCTTACAGTCGAGGGAGCGACGTGACATAGACGACGGTGCCATAGGTCCAGGTTTCTTTCATCCTTCGTCCCGAGGTTGACGGCGTCAGTCCTCACTGCATGGGCAAGAACCTTGGTACGAAGAAGGCACAGGTCCTCCTCCTTCTTGCCACGTGCAATCACCTCGCCATCCCCCTCCTTCCGGATGATGGCCTCCCTTTTGTTGAAGAGTACCTCAAGTCCCTTGCCGGTAAGGCGGCTCACTGACAACAGGTTTGCCCCAAAGTTGGGCATGTGGAGCACGTCATAGATGGTACATAGAATGAATTTCCTGTTCACCACCGACTCAATGCGAACATTGCCTTCGTCCGCGGCCAACTCCGTTTTGCTGTTGGCCACTGTCATGTGCCGCTCGGTGGCACCGTAGGCGACGAATGCCGCCCGGATGCATTTTGTGTGGCAGCCTGATCCAGAGTTGATCACCGTGACTTCCGGATTTGTCAAGTCGGTAGACTTCCTGGCCATCATGGCTTGGGTGTCCTTCTTTCCGCCCTTCCCGGGCTGGTCCGACTTCTTGTTGGGGAAATCACGTGCGTAGTGGCCCTGTTTGCCACAGTTGTAGCACTCCTCCTTGTTGTCACCTCTCTTGGTGCCCTGCTTGGCACCCTTCCCTTTCTTTCCTCCCCCTCCACCTTGAGGGCAAACGGCATGGGCGGAACTTGACGTTGCCCCACTCTCTCTCCCACCACGCCGCATCCATTCATTGCGGACGTACTCAGCCACCTTTGGGTACTTCAGCTCGTCAGCGGACCAGATGCCCACGACGGTGATCATGGGACTCCAACTGTTCGGCAAGGCCAAGAGGAGGATCATGGCTTGCAGCCTTCGTTAGCTCGGAGGGTGAGAAGCCTCTTGAAGACGAAGAGCTGGTTGGCAAGGTTGGTGGACTGGTAGATGGTGCAGAGCTTCTTCGAGGCCTTTGTGGCCTCCGTGCATCCTTGAATTAGTGCACGCTGCTGCGGGGCTAGCGTTAACACCAACAAAGCCTGCGTCTTCTTGTTGCGCTTCTTGTACTTCTCCACTTCTTCTGGCGTCACGGTATCCGGAGGCGCGGTCTCTTTACTGTTGACCAGCTCAAGCAGGCCCTTGTCATCGAGGTCGACCTCCAACTGCCACCTCCACAAGGGGAAGCCACTGCAGCCACAAGGGGAAGCCACTCCAAGTTCTGAATCAAAACACATTTTTGTTAGTTAGCATTGTGAGATTACATCAAATTCGCATAGCCTGTGATCTAAGCTTTCCGACACATCCAAGAACGCCCACATTGGAGTAGTAGAGCCCCTACTACGGCCGTCGAAGTAACCCTTGGTGGAGCCGAGCCGCCCACCATGCCCACGGACGGGAGTGACAGTAGGCGTTTCGACGATGGCCTGTCGAAGCGCCCTTCCTGTCACTCCAACGTGAGGAGGGGCTCGCCCTGGTCCAGGAGACCATCCAAATCCATTCCTTCATGGTCCATGTGCCTTTGGAGCCCATTGGAAACGAACTCGAATCACTAACGGTGGATTATCCCGCCACCTATGCGGGTACCATATTCCACACGCCCAACACCCGATTTTTGGGCTAGGCTAACGTTTTGAATACTCACTCAAATTGAGCAATTCAAAGCTTGATCCTGCATGGAAAAATCTAAGAAATCCAATTCTAAAGTCAGATTAGGTGTTCGACCACTCCTCAAGGGTCGAACCAGGGAATACGATCAACGGCACTCATGGCAAGGGGCACACCATGTCAACAGCTACAACTCCACACAACTTTGTACAACTCCATACAACTCCGTACAACAATGTACAACTATGTAAAACTCCATAAAAATTTGGAAAGCAGTGTAAAACTCTGTATAAACTGGTAAAACTCGGTAAAACTAAGTACAACTCCATACAAGGCCGTACAAATTCGTACACCTCCTTACAACCCCCTACACCTCCTTACAATTACCCAAAACTCCCTACAGCTGCCTACATCTCCCTACAACTCCCTAAAACTCTGTACAACTCTGTACAGCTCCGTAAAACTCCGTGTACCCTGGTAGAATACTGTACAACTCCGTTCAACTCCATACAAATCCATACAACTCCGTAAAAGTGGGCTAAACCCAGTACAACTTTGTACACTTCCGTACAACTTCGTAGAACTCTGTACAACTGCCTTAAACTGTGTACAACTCCGTACAACTCTGTAACACTCCACACAACTCTTTACAACTGTGCACAACTCACTACAACGTGCTACAACTGGCATCAACTCACTACATTTCACTACAACTTGCTACAAGTCCCTAAAAATCCGTACAAGTCTGTACAACTCCATACAAGTTCGTACAACTCCGTACAAATCCGTACAATCTGTACAACTCTGTACAATTTTGTAGAACTCCATTCATCTTGGTACAACTCCGTACAAGTCGGAACAACTCTGTACAAATCTATACAATTCTTTACAACTCTGTACAACAATGCACAACTCTGAACAACTCAGTACATCTTTGCACATCTTGCTACAAATTGCTTCAACTTGTGACAAGTATGTACAACTATGTAGAACTCCATACAACTTCGTATAGATACATACAGCTTGCTACAAGTCCGTAAAACTCCACACAAATCCATACAACTCTGTAAACCTCTGTTTAACTCCGTAAAACTCACTTCAACTCACTACAACCCACTACAACTCTGTACAACTGTTCACAGCTCTGTAAAACTCCGTACAATGATGCACGACTCTGTATATCTCTATGAAACTTTGTACAACTGTGTACAGTTCACTACAAGGCACTACAACTCCGTAGAACCCCGAAAACATCCGTACAACTCTAAATAACTCCGTACTACTCTGCAGAAATCCGTACAACTCTACACAGCTCAGTAAACATCTTTACAACTCTGTACAACTCATTACAACTTTTTACAGCTCTGTACCACTCCGTTAAACTCCTCACTGCTTGCTACAACTTGCTACACCTCGGTACAACTTGCTTCAACTCACTACAAATGGCTACAACTCACCACATCTTGCTACAACTCCATGCATCTTCCTACGACTCCNGTGCATTATCCTTGTGCCTGAAACTTGTGCTTGAAATTTGTGCCTCATACATGTGCATGATACTTGTGACTGATAATTTTGCGTGATACTTGTGCCTGATAGCTGTGCATAATACATGTGCATGATACTTGTGCTGGTTACTTGAACATGATACTTGCCCCTGATACTCCTGTCTGATACTTGGGCCTGATACTTGTGCCTCATCATTGTGCCTCATACCTGTGCCTGATACATGTACCAGATACTTGTGCCTGATACTTGTGTCTAATACTTGCAATTGATCCTTGTGCCTTGTACTTGCAGCTAGAAATTGTGCCTGATACATGTGCCTCATACTTGTGCCTCATACTTTCACTTAACAGTTGTGCCTGAAACTTGTGCCTGATATTTGTGCCTGATAAGTGTGCTTTACACTTCTTCTTGATATTTGTGCCCGATACTGGTGTCTGATACTTGTGCCTTAGACTTGTTCTTGATACTTGTGCCTCATTCTTCTGCCTCATGCATATTCCTGGTACTTGTGCTTGATACTTGTGCCTGATAAGAATTCCAGATCCTCTTGCCTGATACTTGTGCCAGGTACTTGTGCCTGATACTTGTGCCTGATACTCCTTCCTGATAATTCTTCCCGATACGTGTGCCTGATAACTATGCCTGATACTTGTGCTGGATACTTGTGCCTGATAGTTGTGACAAATACTTGTGCCTGATTCTCGTGTAGTTGTGCCTACTAATTTTGCCTGATACTTGTGCTTGATACTTCTGTATAACTCCGTACAACTCCGTACAACTGTGTATGACTGCGTACAACTATGTAAACTCCATACAACTCTGTACAACTCCCTACGACTCCGTGCAACCCTGTACAACTCTGTACAACTTTTTGCACCTCTGTACAGTTCCATAAAACCTCATAACCTCATACAACTCTGTGCAGCTCTGTACAACCCTGTAAAACGCCATACAGCTCACTACAACTTGTTACAACTCGCTACAACTCGGTACAACTTACTACTGCTTTCTACAACTTGCTATAAATCCGTAAAACTCTGTACAAGTCCATACAATTCCGTACAAATCAGTACAAATCCGTACAACTCCGTACAAATCCGTACATTTCCGTACAGTTCCGTACAATTCCGTACAACTCTGTGTAACTCCGTAGAACTCCGTACAACTCCGTACAGCTTTGTACAGCTCTGTACAGCCCCATACAACTCTGTTCGACTCCCTAAAACTCCAAACAACTTAGTACAACTCTGTAAAACTCCATATAACTCCATGCAACTATGTGCAAATCTGTACAACTCCTTACAACCCTGTAAAACTCCGTACCACTCTGTATCACTCCGTACAACTCTGTACAAATGCGCAGAGCTCCATACAACTCCGTTCAACTCCGTACAACTCCGTGTAACTCCGTACAACTCTGTAGAACTCGCTAGAACTCTGTACAGCCTCGTACAAATTTGGACAACTCCGTACAACTCCATGCAACTCCGTACAACTCCATACATCTCCATATAATTTGCTACAAATTGCTACAACTCCGCACAGCTCCCTACATCTCTGCACATCTCCGTACAACACCGTACAACTCCATACAACTCTGTACAACTCTGTGCAACAGTTTACAACTCCGTACAACTCCATATACCTCCGTACATTTTGGTACAGCTCTGTACAACTCCAACTCCATACAACTCCGTACAACTCTGTACAGCTCCGTAAAACTCCCTACAGCTCCGTACAACTGCTTAAACCTCTCTACAGTTCATTACAACACCATACAGCTCTGTACAAATCCGTACAACTAAGTACAAATCCATACAAGTCTGTACAACTCCGTACAACTCCCTAGAACTCTGTACAACTCAAAACAACTCTGCTCAACTCTGTACAACTCTGTGCAACTCCGTACAACTCTGTACAACTGCGTACAGCTTTGTACACCTCCGTCCAACTCCGTACAACTCCGTACAACTCTGTAGAGCTCTGTACAGCTCCGTACAGCTCCGTACAACTCTTTACAACTTGCCACGACTTGGTATAGTTCACTTCAACTTGGTAAAACTTGCTACAACTCACTATAACACCGTACAAATCTGCACAACTCCGCACAACTCCATACAATTCCGCAAAACTCTGCAGAGCTTGGTACAGCTGGATAAAACTCCGTACAATTCCGTTCAAGACTGTACATCTTGCTACAACTCCTTAAAACCCCGAAGAACTCCGTAAAACATGGTACATCTCCGTACATCTTGCTACAACTCTATGCAACTCTGAACAACTCCGTACGATTCCGTAAAACTATGTACAACTCCGAACAACTCTGTACAACTTCATATACCTCTGCACAACTAGCTATAGCTCACTTCAACTTGCTACTACTCTGTATAACTCCATTCAACATTGTACAACACCGCAATTCCCTACAGCTTCATACAATTCCGTACAACTTGCTACAACTTGGTACACCTCCGAAAACCTCCGTACAACTCCACACAACGTGTTATAGATCACTTCAAGGCCCTACAACTCTGTACAACATTGTACAACTCTGTACAATATCGCAAAACTCCGTACAACTTGTTACAATTCCGTACAATTCTGTACGAATATGTACGACTCTGTAAAGCTCTGTAAAGCTCGCTACAACTCAGTACCGCTCCGTACAACTGTGTACAGCTTCATGCAACTGAGTACAATACCGTACAACTCTGTACAGCTCTGTACAAATCTGTACGATTAAGTAAAGCTCCCTAAATACCACTAAAACTCCGTACTACTCTGTACAACTCCATACAACTCCATACAACTCCGTATATCTTTGTACTATCCGTACAACTCCGTACATCCCCGTACAGCTCCGTACAACTCTGTACAACTCTGTACAACTCTGGAAATCTCCGTAAAATTCTGTGCAACTCCGTACCACTCCGTTAAACTCCTTACAGATCACTGCAACTTGCTACAACGCGCTACAACTTGCTACAACTTGCTCGCTACAGTTTGCTACAACTCCATACATCTTTGTACAGCTCCGTACAACTCTATACAACTCGGCACAACTCTACAAGAATTTTTACAATTCCGTACAACTGATACTTGTGCCTCATACTTGTGCCTGAAACTTGTGCATGAAACTTGTGCCTGATACTTGTGCCTGATACTTGTGCCTAATACTTGTGCCTGATACTTGTG
>SZWC01006175.1:56572-72994 GCA_023375785.1 Penium margaritaceum
ACTTGTGCCTGATACTTGTGCCTGATACTTGTGCCTAATACTTGTGCCTGATACTTGTGCCTGATACTTGTGCCTAATACTTGTGCCTGATACTTGTGGTTGATACCTGTGCATGATACTTGCGCTTGATACTCTTGTATGACACTTGTGCCTGATACTTGTTCCTGGTACTTGAGCCCCATACTTGTGCCTGATACTTGTGCTGGATACTTGTGCCTGATACTTGTGCCTAATACCTGCGCTTGATTCTTGTGCCTGATAAATATGCCTGCTGCCTGTGTCTGATGCTTGTGCCTGTTACATTTTCCTCAATCTTGTGCCTGATACGTGTGCCTGATACTTGCACCTGATTCTTGTGCCCGATAGTTGTGCCTCATACTTGTTCCTGATACTTGTGCCTAACACTTGTGCATGATAACTGTGCCTGATACTTGTGCCCGATACTTGTACTTTATAGTTGCGCCTAAAACTTGTGCCTGCTGTTTGTGCGTGATACGTGTGCTTCATATTTGAGCCTGGTATTTGCGTCTGATACTTGTTCTTTATGCTTGTGTCTGATACTTGTGCCTGATACTTGTACGTGATACTTGTGTTTGATACTTGTGCCTCATTCTAGTGCCTGATACTTGTGCTTGATACTTGTGCCTAATACGTGTGCCTGATACTCGTGCCTGATGCTTGTGCCCCATACTTGTGTCTGATTCTTGTGCCTGATAGTTTCTCCTGATAGTCCTACCTGATACTTCTTCCCGATAATTGTGTTTGATACTTTGCCATGATACTTGTGTGAGATACTTGTGCCTGATACTTGTGCCTAATATATGCACATGATTAACGTGTAGTTGTGCCTGATACTTGTGCCTGATGCACGTGCTTGATACTTGTGCCTGATACCTTTTCCTGATACTTTTGCTTTATACTTGTGCCTGATACTTGTGCTTGATACTTGCGCTTGATTCTTCTGTCTGATACTTGTACCTGATACTCATGCCTGACACTTGTGCTTGATGCTCGTGCCTGATACTTGTGCTGGATACTTGTGCTGGATACTTGTGCTTGATATTTGTGCCTCGTACTTGCGCATGATACTTGTGCCTGATACATGTGCCTGCTACTTGTACATAATACTTGTGCCTGCTACTTGTGCCTGATACTTGTGCCTGATATTTGTGCCTGAAACTTGTGCATGAAACTTGTGCATGATACGTGTGCTTGATACCTGTGCCTGATACTTTTGCTTGATACTTCTGCCTGATACTTGTGCTTGATACGTGTTCTTGATACTTGTGCCTGATACGTGTGCCTGATACTTTTGCCGGATACCTGTGCCTGATACTTGTGCCTGATTCTTGTGGTGCGTACTTGTGCTGCATACTTGTGCTTGATACTTGTGGCTCATACTTCTGCATGATACTGGTGCCTGATACTTGTGCCTGTTAGTTGTACGTAAAGATTGTGCCTGATACTTGTACCTGATAAGTGTGCCTACTCCTTGTGCCTGATACTTGTGCCTATTACTTGTGCTTCATACTTTTTCCTGATACTTGTGCCTGATATTTGTGCCTGAAACTTGTGCCTCAAACTTGTGCCTGATACTTGTGCATGATACTTGTGACTGATACTTGTGCCTGGTATTTGTGCCAGATATTTTTGTCTCAAACTTTTGCCTGAAAATTGTGCTTGATGCTTGTGCATCATCCTTGAGCCTGATACTCCTGTCTGGTACTTGTTTCTGATATTTGTGCCTGGTACTTGTTCCTCATACTTGTGCCAGAAACTTGTGCCTGATACTTGTGCCTAATATTTGCACTTGATTTTTGTGCCTTGTACTTGTGCCTCATAATTGTGTCTGATACTTGTCCCTGCTACCTGTATCTGATAGTTGTGCCTGATTAATTATCCTGAATCTTGTGCCTGATACGTGTGCCTGATACTTGCACCTGATACTTGTTCCTGATACTTGTGCATGATAACTTTGCCTGATACTTGTGCCCGATACTTGTACTTAACAGTTGCGGCTGAAACACTTGTCTGATGTTTGTGCCTTTGTACTTGTGCCTGATATCTGTGCTTGATGATTGTGCTGTATACGTGTACCTGATCCTTGTGTTGTTACTTGGATGCCCCTTGGCCACTAATCTCCAGAATTGGCAAGTAGTGGACGGATCAGGCATGCACTGCTCGTGTGGAGCAAGTCCCCTGGGTCCGGTCCGACAGGCCAGGCATGTACTGTCCTTGTTCAAGGATACGTCCCCTGGGTTTCTGATGTTGGCTGCTCAGATCATCAATCTGACCGTATCAATGGAAAGAGCAGGTGTCAAATCGGCAGCTAACCAAGTTTCGGGCCGATCCAACGGTCGGATTGGAAGATGCAAGATGTGCCTTGATTCAGGGGTTGATTTCCCTGATTGAGGGGATGACCTCCTTAAATAAAGGAGTGACATCGGCCGAGGCGCGTGCGCTTTGGCTTAGCCGAGGCACACACGCTTTGGCTGCCAAAGTCACTCTTCAGCTGTTTATGCCTTGTACTTACCATTGTCTCAACTGCTCCTTTACTTGATGTCTCTTGTTTGAGCTGTGCGCTTGAGACTGAGCTTAATATGAACTGCTAAGGTGGTTGTAATCTTGCTCGTGTGAGAGTGCTGACTTAACTTGTTAGACTCTCACACCAAGGAAGACGAAGGCTTAAGGGGCGGGAGCCCCTAACATCTTGAGCGAAAGCACCTGGGTAACTAGGTCTCACCATAGGCATAGTTAATTCCTTGAGGGTGATCGTGATCCTTTGGTGAACTTCCCTTGGACATTCGGCAGTTGCTATTGTGTCGCACTGTTTTCTAGACCGGAGCCTCATGCCACGTGACTCAGGAACGACACAAGGGTTATGGGCCCACGCCTGGTGTGAGACTTAGTTGCGAAAAGCATACAGGTTGCTGAGTAGCTCAGCAAACGTGAGGAGCACAGACGCTCTATCACACATACAGGTGCTCCTTATCGGCCCTTCGTCCAAGACCTCTCATCAACCTGACATCGACTCCATCAGCCTGACATTGGCATCAATAGCAGGTGTAGCAGAGCGGCCTCAACCGAAGCAGATCGGCCTCAACCGCAAGTACCATGGCTCCACCTACCGCCGAGGAGAAAGGCAAGAGCGTCGTCGAGGAAGGCTCGTGGACCAGCACACCTGTGGCCACCACTGGAGCTGTGACGTCCACAGTAGAGGTAGGGAGTGGCATTCATGCGCCCATCCCTAAATTCGATGGGACATGGTTCTTGCTCTGGAAGTGGCAGTTTGATATCACAGTTGATGACCGTGATCTCCTCCCCTACTTTACAGGGGAGGCTGCCCAACCACTTTCATCCCAACCAGAGGAGCTGACAGTGTGAAAGCGGGCCAACAAGAAACGCATGGTCATTTTGCTCTCAGCACTGCAGCAGCATCTGCTCTCTCATATTTCCGGCCTCACAAATGTAGCTGAGGCTCACAAGAAACTCTGCAAGGTCTACCAGAGTGACTCCCTTGCCAACCGTTTGTTCATCCTCCAAAAGTTGCTGAGGATGCATCTGATTGAGGGTAAGGACGTCCTAAAATTGTTGCAGAAGTTTGAGACTCTCCTTCAGCAAGGCATTGACATGGGCTGGAGCATTGAAGCCATCATGCAGGGGATGATTCTCCTCATGGCTCCTCCACCAAGCTGGGATCCAATGATCACTGTGATTGGTGGCTGGCGAGAGGACCAGGTGAAGTACTCCAACATCTCGGAGTACATCCACAATGAGGCTATGTGGCATATCCATAGCGAGGCCAACATCACAGCCTATGCAAAGGGAGCAGCAGGCAGCAGCGACACTAGCAACTCAGGGCAGCAGCAGGGGGCAGGCGGCAAGGGGAAGGGCAAGCGGCGGCCTGGCAACTGCCACAACTGTGGCAAGGCAGGGCACTGCACTCCTTAAGCCAGGGGCCTCTGCACTTGACTCTGGGACAAATCACCATTCCACGAACGACAAACGGGGGTTCCTCTCCAAGGGCCCCTGCCACCTCAACTCCCGTTGTGCTAATGGGAGGGTGGAACCAGCTGAAGGGGTGGGTGACAAGCTGGTCACCATCCAGATGAATGACCAAGAGGAGAAGCTCAAGCTCACCAAGGCAGTCTATCTGTCCAACTTCTCTGCCAACCTACTCTCTATCGGTAAGGTTGCTGACCAGGACATGACGGTTGTCTTCGACAAGAACAGGGCCGTCATCCTTCCCATGTCGACAGTGAAAACACAGTACGTTGCAAAGAGTGTGGTGGCCGAGGTTCCACGCGTGGACGGCCTCTACATCCTCCAAACCAAGGTGGAGGGTGCCGCCAAAGCTGGGGCAGCCATGACTGCAGGGGGCAGTCAGGTGGTAGAGGTAGAAAGTAGCCGCCCGTCAGAGCAGTAGATTTAACAGAAGCAGTGGAAGCTGCGGCACCCACCCAACCCGAAGCAGTTGCTGGAGCTGCCACAGCATCGGAAGCAAACTGTGGCCAAGACCTTTGGCACAGGCACTTTGCCCATGCCGCCCACTCCACGTTGGAGACAATGGGCAAGCACAAGTTGGTGCGGGGCTTGGCCTTGGGGAAGGGAGAGGGTGTGGGGAAGGGGAAGAACGTATGCGAGGCCTCCCTCAAAAGCAAGGCTAAGAGGAAAGGGCGCAAGGGGAACAAGCACGGAAATCTGGCGAGTGAACCTCTCCAGTTGGTCCACACCAACGTATGTGGGCCAATGCAGACAGTCTCAGTCGGAGGCTGCAAGTATCTCCTCACCTTCACCGATGACAAAACCAGAAAGATCTAGACATACTTCATGAAGCAGAAGTGTGAGTTAAAGGAGCATCTGCAGCACTTTGTCGTAATGGTTGAGAAGCAGACTGGCAAAAAGGTCAAGGCCCTTCGTTGTGATAACGGCGGGGAGTACAAGGCCTGTGAGGGCTGGCTAGTGGAGCAGGGGATACGGCAAGAAAGTACGGTACCTAAGTCCCCCGAGAGCAATAGTGTCGCTGAATGGCTCAACCAACCCATCCTCGGGATGGTAAGAACAATGCTGTATGAAGCAAAGCTGCCAGGAAGGTTCTGGGCTGAGGCTACTAGGACAACGGCCTACATCATCAACCTCACACTTGCATCAACCCGTGGAGGAAAGGGGAAAAAGAAGCTGCCGCCGATGACCCCACAAGAGACATGGCCGGGAAAGAAGCCAGATGTCTTGCATCTGCGAGTGTTTAGCTGCCAGGCCTATGCCAAGAAGCTGACGAGGGAGGGTGCCAGTAAGCTGGATCCACAGGCCAAGAATGGCCTGCTCTTGGGGCATGACAGTGCCCAACGCTCTTACAGGCTCTGGAACCTACAAGGCAACAAAGTGATTCGTAGTAAGGACGAGGCTGTAGTAGGAGCAGAGCAGCAGTTCAAGGACGAGCCAGTGCCCAAGCCGGGTGAATGGCTGGTTCTACTGGAGACCGGTGATGAGGCACCACAGGGTTGGAGCAGCAGCAAGAAAACAAAGGCAAGAGGAGCGGTAGCCTCAGGGAGAGCCGCAACAGAGGACTCTGACGTTGAGTCAGATTCCTCCTCCTCTAATGATGAGGACTCTTCTACCAAGGGAGAGTCAGTGGTAGCGAACCGGAGCAGCAAGAGCAGCAACACCAGCCATGGCAGCAGCAGGCAATAAGGCGCAGCTCGCGCTTATCTGTCCCGCCACGACAGTACAATGCTACAACCTGCACATGGACTGGTCTGAGTTGCGCCTTCATGTCTCAGGGAGAGCCGTCCACAGTGGCAGAAGCGCTTGCTCTACCGGATGGGGCCAAGTGGAAGGCCGCCGTCGAAAGCGAGTTGGCCTCGCACAAGAAGAACAGGACATGGAAACTGGTGGACCGGCCCACATGCGCCCACATTTTAGGGTGCAAGTGGGTCATGGTCAAGAAGTTGAAGCAGGATGGGACCATCGACTGCCACAAGGCGCGGCTGGTGGCCAAGGGTTTTGCGCAGCGGCCGGGGAGACGTACGTGCCCGTCGTCACCTTTGCAACGATCCGGTCTGTCCTCGCGATAGCAGCGGCCAAGAACTTAGAGGTTCACCAGATGGATGTCAAGACTACCCTTCTCTACGGAAAGCTTGACATGGAATTCCTGATGGAGGTGCCTGAGGGGGTGGATGCACCACCCGAAAAAGTTTGCAAGCTTGTCAAGTCATTGTATGGGCTGAAACAGGCCGTGAGGTGCTGGTACCAGGAGATGGACGCCGTCATGGAGGGGTCCGGGTATGGTCACTACGAGACCGACCTCAGTATGTACGTATAACAGGAAGAGGATGGCCTTGTCTTGGTGGCTCTTTACGTCGATGACCTCATCATCTGCGCGTTGTCAACAAAGCTGCTGAAGAACATCAAGATGCAACTGAGTAGCCGATTCCAGATGAAAGACCTGAGACCTCTTGAGTACTACCTAGGCATCAGTGTCACGCGGGATCATTCAGCCGGCACCATCAGGCTCAGCCAGACCAAATACACTGACCATATCCTCAAGCGGTACGACATGGAGGACTGCAAATCCGTCAGCACCCCCATGGCAGAAGATTGCATCCTAACCTCAGCTGCTTCTCCTACCAACAAAGCAGAGAAGGTCGACATGGCAGGCGTGCCATATCAGTCTGCCGTGGGCAGTCTAATGTACATGATGGTTGCAACTCGCCCCGACATCTGCCACGCTGTGGGGCAGGTGAGCAGGTGTATGGCCAACCCTTGGCCACAATGCTGGCAAGAAGTGAAGTAGATCTTCCACTACCTGAAGGGCACGCGGCACCTCGGCATCTAGTATGGTGGGGTGCCACAGTCAAAATCCTTGCAGCTCATGGTGTACACTGATGCAGATTGGGCCTGGAATGTCAACGACCGCAAGTCCACGTCGGGCTAAGTGTGCGTGCTGAACGAAGGAGCCATGTCATGGACGAGCTGCAAGCAGGACTGTGTCTCCCTCTCCACATCCAAAGCAGAGTACATCGCTCTAGTGCAAGCATGCAAGGAGACAATATGGCTGCGTAGCCTACTCAAAGAGATACGAGCACCTCAATCGGGTGTGACGGTGGTCCAGGTGGACAACAAGTCTGCCATCGACATGTCCAAAAATGGCACCTTGACGCGGAGGAAAAAACACGTCAAAGTTCAGTACCAATTCAGTTGCGACCTAGTCACTAAGGGAGTGGTGGAGCTGGAGCACGTTGCGTCCAAGCTCAACTGGGGAGACATGCTGACAAAACCCCTTGACCAAGAACTCCACCTCGGATGAAGACAGGTTATCAGCATGAAGAGCGCAAGTGACAAAGATTGAAAACATGACAAGTGGCCAGAGGTGCAGGGGAGAGATTGTTGTTATTTGGATGCCCCTTGGCCACTAGTCTCCAGCATTGGTGAATAGTGGACGGACCAGGCATGCACTGCTTGTGTGGAGCAAGTCCCTTGGGTCCGGTCCGACAGGCCAGGCATGCACTTTCCTTGTTCAAGGATAAGTCCCCTGGGTTTCTGATGATGACTGGTCAGATTGTCAATCTGATTGTACTAATGGAAAGAGCAGGTGTCAAATTGTCAGCTCTCCAAGTTTCGGGCCGATCCAACGGTGGGATTGGATGATGCAAGATGTGCCTTGAATCGGGGGATGACTTCCCTGATTGTGGGGATGACCTCCTTAAATCAAGGAGTGACATCGGCTGAGGCGCGTACACTTTGGCTTAGCTGAGGCACGCCCGCTTTGGCTGCCAAAGTCACTCCTCAGCTATTTATGCCTTGTACTTGCCATTGTCTCAACCACTCCTTCACTTGATGTCTCTTGTTTGAGCTGTGCGCTTGAGACTGAGCTTGATATGAACTGCTAAGGTGCTTGTCATCTTGTTCATGTGAGAGTGCTGACTTAATTTGTTGGGCTCTCACACCAAGGAAGAAGAAGGCTTAGAGGGTGGGAGCCCCTAAGACCTTGAGCAAAAGCACCTGGGTAACTAGGTCTCACCAGAGGCAGAGTTAATTCCTTGGGGATGATCGTGATCCTTGGGTGAAATTCCGTTGGACGGTTGGCAGTTGCCATTGTGTCGGCGCTCTTTTCTAGACTGGAGCCTCAGGCCACACGACTCAGGAATGACACCTTGTGCCTGATACTTGCACCTGGTACTTGTGCTTGATACTTGTGCCTCATACTTGTGCCTGATACTTGTGCCTGATACTTGTGCTTGATACTTATGCCTGATGTGTGTACCTGATACACATGCCTGATACTTGTGCATGATACTTGTGCCTGCTACTTGTGCCTGATACTTGTGCCTGATACTTGTGCTTGATACTTATGCCTGATGTGTGTACCTGATACACATGCCTGATACTTGTGCATGATACTTGTGCCTGCTACTTGTGCCTGATACTTGCTCTTGATACGCTTTCCAGATACTTCTTCCTGATACTTGTGCCTGGTCCATTTGCTGGATGCTTGTGCCTGATACTTGTGCCCAATAGTTGTGCCTGATTCTCTTGTTCTTGTGCCTTATACTTGTGTTTGATACTTGTGCATGATACCTGTGCTCTATACTTGTGCTTGATACCTCTGCTTGATACTTGTGCTTGATAATTTGCGTATGATTCGTGTGCCTTTTACTTGTTCCTGATACTTGTGCCTAACAATTGTGCCTGATACTTGTGCCTGATACTCGTGCTTGATACTTGAGCTGGATTCTTGTGCTTGATACTTGTGCCTCATACTTGAAAATGATAGTTGTGCCTGCAACTTTTACTTACTACTTGCGCCTGATACTTGTCCCTGATGCGTGTGCTTGCTACTTGTGCCTGATACTTGTGCCTGATAATTGTGCCTGATAGTTGTGTCTGAAACTTGTGCTTGATACTTGTGCTCGATACTTTTGCCTGATGCTATGTACTAGTACTTGTGAATGATACATTTGTCTGATAGTTGTGCCTTGTATGTTTTGCCAAAAACTTGTGTCTTGTATTTGTGCCCGATTCTTGCACTTAATACTTCTGCCTGATACTTGTGGCTGTTAACTGTGTTTGATACTTGTGCTTGATACTTGTGCATGATGCTTGTGCATGATACTTGTGCATGATATTTGTGCCTGCTTCTTTTTATTTTTACTTTTGCTTGATACTTGTGCTGGATACTTGTGCTTGATACTTGTGCTCGATACTTTTGCCTGATGCTATGTACTAGTACTTGTGAATGATACATTTGTCTGATAGTTGTGCCTTGTATGTTTTGCCAAAAACTTGTGTCTTGTATTTGTGCCCGATTCTTGCACTTAATACTTCTGCCTGATACTTGTGCCTGATATCTGTGCCTGATACTTGAGCCTGGTACTTGCACCTCATACTCATGCCTAATGCTTGTGCCTGATACTTGTGCTTCATACTTTTTCCTGATACATGTGCTTCATACTCATGCCTGATACTTGTGCCTGATATCTGTGCCTGATACTTGAGCCTGGTACTTGCACCTCATACTCATGCCTAATGCTTGTGCCTGATACTTGTGCCTGATATCTGTGCCCGATACTTGAGCCTATTGTTTGTGCCTGATTCTTGTGCCTATTCCTTGGGCCTGATTCTTGTGCCCAATGCTAGTGTTGAATACTTGTTCCTGATACGTTTGCATGATACGTATGCTGGATACTTGTGCCCTATACTTGCGCCTGATTCTTAATCCTGGTACTTGTCCCTGATACTCTTGCCTGATTCTTGTGTCTGGTACCTGTGCCAGATGCTTTTGCCTATTACTTGTACGTAATACTTGCACCTGATACTTGTGCCTAACACTTGTGGATGATGCTTATGATTGATACTTGTTGGTAATACTTGTGCCTGATACTTGTGAGTGATACTCCTGTCTGATACTTCTACTTGATACTTGTGCCTTTTATTTGTGCCTGAAACTCGTGCCCGATACTTGTGTCTGATACATGTTCCTGCTACTCATGCCTGATACTTGTGCCTGCCAATTACGCCATATACTTTTGCCTGATTCTTGTACTTGATACTTGCGCCTGATATTTGTGCCTGATACTTGTTCCTAATACTTGTGCCTGATACTTGTGCCTGATAATTGTGCCTGATTCTTGTGCCTCATCCTTCATTATATACTTGTGCTTGATACTTGTGCCGGATACTTGTGCATGATACTTGGGCCTCATGTTTGCCCATGATACTTGTGCCTGATACTTGTACTCAATACTTGCACCTGATTCTTGTGCCTGGTACGTGTGCTTGATACTTGTGCCTGATACTTGTGCCTGATACTTGTGCTTGATACTTGTGCCTGATACTTGTGCCTGATACTTGTGCCTGATCCTTGTGCCTGATACTTGTGCCTGCGAACTGTGCCTGGTACTTTTGCCCGATGCTTGTATTTAATACTCGCGCCTGAAATTTGTGTCTGATACTTGTGCTTGATAGTTGTGCCTGATATGTGTGCCTCATGTTTGCACTTGATACGTGTGCCCGATCCTCATGCCTCATACTTGTGCCTGATACTTGTGCCTGATAAATGTGCCTGATACTTGTGTCCGATACTTGCACTTCATAGCTGCGCCTGAAACTTCTGCCTGATATTTGTTCCTGATACGTGTGCTTTGTACTTGTGCCTGATGTTTGTGCTTCATACTTGTGCATGGTACTTGTGCATAATACTTGTGCTTTATACGTGTGCCTGATACTTCTGCATGATACTTGTGCTTGATACCTTTGCTTGATACTCGTACCTGATATGTGTGCCTGATACTCGTGCCTGATACTTGTGCCCGATACTTCTTCCTGGTACTTGTGCCCGATACTTGCATGTGATATGCTTACCTGATACTTCTTCGTGATACTTGTGCCTGATACTTTTGCCTGATACTTGTGCCGGATACTTGTGCCTGATACTTGTGCCGAATCATTGTGCCTGATTCTCGTGTACTTGTGCCTGATGCTTGTGCTTGATGCTTGTGCTTGATACTTGTGCTTGATACATGTTCTTTACACTTGTGCCTGATACTTTTGCTTGATAATTGTGCCTGATTTGTGTGCCTTTTACTTGTTCCTGATAGTTGTGCCTGAAAATCATGCCTGATACTCGTGCCTGACACTTATGTTTGATACTTGTGCCTCATACTTACGCATGACACTTGTGCCTGATACTTGTGCCTGCTACTTGTACTTAATATTTGCGCCTGATACTTGTGCCTGATACTTGTGCCTGATACTTGTGCCTGCTACTTGTACTTAACACTTGTGCCTGATACTTGTGCCTGATACTTGTGCCTCATACTTATGACTAAAACATGCGCCTCACACTTGTGCATGATACTTGTACCTGGTACTTGTGCCTGATACTTCTGCCTGACACGTGTGCCTTAAACTTGTGCCTGATACGTGTGCACGATACTTGTGACTGAAACTGCTGCCTGATTCTTGTGCTTGATAGTTCTGCCTAAAACTTGCGCCTGAAATCTATGCTTGATGCTCGTGCATGAGACCTGCCCCTGATGCTCCTGTCTGATACTTGTGCCTGATACTCGTGCCTGGTATTTGTGCCTCATACTTGTGCCTGATACCTTTGCCGGATACTTGTGCCTCATAGTTTTGCCTAATACTTGAGTTTGATTCTTGTGCCTTGTGCTTGTGCCTGATAGTTGCGCCTGATACTTGTCCCTGCTACCTGTGTTGGATAGTTGTGCCTGATACATTGTCTTGAATTTTGTGCCTGATACGTGTGCCTGATACTTGTACCGGATACTTGTGCCCGATACTCATGCCTCATACTTGTGCCTAATACTTGTGTATGATACTTGTGTATGATACTTGCGCCTGATAACAGTGCCTGATACTTGTGCCCGATACTTGTACTTGATAGTTGCGCCCGAAACTTGTGTCAGATAATTGTGCCTGATACGTGTGCTTTGTACTTGTGCGTGATATCTTTCGTTCATACTTGTGCTTCATACGTGTGCCTGATACTTGTGCCTGATTCTTGTGCTTTATGCTCGTGCCTCATACTTGTGCCGGAATCTTGTTTCTGATACTTGTGCTTGATAAGTTTGCCTGATATGTGTGCCTGATACTCGTGTCTGATACTTGTGCCCGATACTTGTCCCTGGTACTTGTACCTCATAATTGCGCATCATATGCTTACCTGATAATTCTTCCTGATACTCGTGCCTGATACTTTTGCCGGATACTTGTGCCTGATGATTGTGCCGAACATTTTTCCCTGATTCTTGTGTTCTTGTGCCTGATCCTTGTGCCTGATACTTTTCCTTGATGCGTGCACCTAATACTTGTGCCTGATACCTGTGCTTGATACTTGCGCCTGATTTGTGTACCTTATTCCTCATAAGTGTGCCTGACAATTGTGCCTGATACTTGTGCCTGATACTTGTGCATGATAGTTGTGCCTGATACTTGTGCTTGATACTTGTGCTGGATACTTGTGCTTGATACTCGGGCCTCATTGTTTGCACATGATACTTGTGCCTCATACTTGTGCATGATAGTTGTGCCAGATACTTGTGCCTGCAAATTGTACTTAATACTTGCACATGATACTTGTGCCTGATACTTGTGCCTGAAACTTGTGTCTGGTATTTTTTCTTGATAATTGTGCCCAATTCTTGTACTAAATACTTCTGCCTGATACTTGTGTGTGATAACTGTGGCGGATACTTGTTCTTGCTACTTGTGCATGATACTTGTGCCTGATACTTTTGCTTGATACTTGTGCTTAATACTTGCGCATGATACTTGTGCCTGCTCGTTTTTCTCAATACTTGCGCCTGATGCTTGTGCCTGATACTTTTGCCTGCTACTTGTGCTTGATACATGTGTCTGATACTTGTACCTGATACCGTTTCCCGATACTTGTGCCTCTTACATGTGCCTGATACTTGTGCCTGATATCTGTTCCTAATATGTGTGCCTGATAGTTTTGCCTGGTACTTGTGCCTGATACTCATGCCTGATAATTGTGCCTGATACTTGTGCATGATACTTGGGCACAATACTTGTGCATTGTTCTTTTGTCTCGTACTTGTGCAAGATACTTGTTCTTGATATTTGTACGTTGTACCTGTGCATGATACTTGTGCTTGATATTTGTGCTTGATACATTTGCTTGATACTCATGCCTGGTGCTTGTGCCTGATATTTGTGCCCAATAGGGGTGCTTGATTCTTGTACCTGATAAATGTTCTTGATACTTGTGCCTGATACTTGTGCCCAATACTTGTTCTTTATACTTATGCCTGATACTTGTGCCTGATGCGTGTGCCCAATGCTTGTTCTTTATACTTGTGCCTGATACTTGTGCGTGATACTCGTGCCTGATACTTGTGCTTCATACATTTTCCTGACACATGTGCTTGATGTTTGTGCCTGATACTTGTGCCGGATACTTGTACCTGATACTTGTGCCTGTTGCTTATGCTTCATACTTGTGCCTGATTCTTGTGCCTGATACTAGTGCTTTGTATTTGTGCCTGATACTTGTGCCTGATACTTGTGCCTGATGCTCTTGCATGATGCTTCTACCTGATTCTTTTGCGTGATACTTGTACCTGATTTGTGTGCCAGATACTTGTGCCTGATACTCGTGCCTAATGTCTGCGCCTGACACATGTGCTTGATGTTTGTGCCTGATACTTGTGCCGGATACTTGTACCTGATACTTGTGCCTGTTGCTTATGCTTCATACTTGTGCCTGATTCTTGTGCCTGATACTAGTGCTTTGTATTTGTGCCTGATACTTGTGCCTGATACTTGTGCCTGATGCTCTTGCATGATGCTTCTACCTGATTCTTTTGCGTGATACTTGTACCTGATTTGTGTGCCAGATACTTGTGCCTGATACTCGTGCCTAATGTCTGCGCCTGATTCTTGTGCCGTGTACTTGCGCCTGATACTTGTGCCTGATACCTGTGACTGATCCCTGTTCCAGATACATGGGCATGGTACTTGTGCCTGATCTTGTGCTTGCCACTTGTGCTGGATTCTTGTGCTTGATACTTGTGCCTCATACTTGCTCATGATACTTTTGCCTGCTACTTGTGCCTGATACTTGTGCCGGATACTCGTGCCTGATTCTTGTTCCTGGCACTTGCACCTCATACTCATGCCTAATGCTTGTGCCTGATACTTGTGCCTGATTCGTTTGCCTACTCCTTGCGCGTGATTCTTGGGCCTTGTGCCTGATGCTTGTGCCCGATTCTAGTGTTTAATACTTGTGCCTGATACGTTTGCATGATACTTATGCCTGATACTTGTGCCTTGTGCATGCTCTTGATACTTCGGCCTGGTACTTGTGCCTGATACTCTTGCCTGATACTTGTGCCTGATACCTGTGCCAGGTACTTTTGCCTGCTACTTCTACGTAATGCTTGCGCCTGATACTTGTGCCTGACACTTGTGCATGATGCTTGTGACTGATACTTGTGCCCAATACTTACGTCTGATACTCTTGTCTGATACTTTCACTTGATAATTGTGCCTGATACTCGTTCCTGAAACTCGTGCCGGATACTTGTGCCTAAAACCTGCACCTGATTCTTGTGCCTGAAACATGTGCCTGATACTCGTGACTAATGTTTGCGCCTGCTACTTGTGCCATATACTTTTCCCTGATTCTTTTACTTGATACTTGTGCCTGATTCGTGTGCCTGAGACTTGTGCCAAATGCTTGTGAAGGATACATGTGCCTGATACTTGTGCCTAATACTTGCGTCTGATTCTTCTGTCATGTACTTAAGCCCCATACTTATGCATGAAAGTTGTGCCTGATGCTTGTGCCTCATCCTTTTTTTTTCTTTTTTTTTACTTGTGCTTGATACTTGTGCCGGGTTCTTGTGCATGATACTTGAGCCTCATGTTTTGCACATGATACTTGTTCCTGATACTTCTGCCTGCTACTCGTACTCAATGCTTGCACCTGTTTTTTGTGCCTGATACGTGTGCGTGATACTTGTGCCTGATCCTTCTGCCTCATACTAGAGCTTGATACTTGTTCCTAATACTTGTTCCTGCTTCTTGTGCCTGATACTTGTGACTCATCTTGTGCCTAATAGCTGTGCCTGATAGTTGTGCTCGATATTTGCTCCTGATGCTCATGTCTGATACTTTTGCTTGATACGTGTGCCTGACACTTATGCCCGAAACGTATGCCGGATACTTGTGCCTAACACTTTTGCCTAATACCTGCGCCTGATACGTGTGCCTAATACATGTGCCTGAGACTCGTGCCTGGTACGTTTGCCCGCTACTTGTGCCATTTACTTTGCCTGATTCTTGTACTTCATACTTGCACCTGATACGTGTGCCTGATACTTGTGCCTGAGACATGTGCCTGATACTTGTGCCTAATACTTGCGCCTGATTCTTCTGCCGTGTACTTTAGCCTGATACTTGTGCCTCATCCTTTTCTTTCTT
This sequence comes from Penium margaritaceum, assembly GCA_023375785.1. Taxonomy (NCBI): domain Eukaryota; kingdom Viridiplantae; phylum Streptophyta; class Zygnematophyceae; order Desmidiales; family Peniaceae; genus Penium; species Penium margaritaceum. The sequence continues at coordinate 72,038 of SZWC01006175.1, forward strand.
CTTGTGCTTGATACTTGTGCCGGATACTTGTGCTTGATACTCGGGCCTCATCGTTTGCACATGATACTTGTGCCCAATACTTGTGTCTGCTACTTGTACTTAATACATGCACCTGTTTCTTGTGCCTGATACGTGTGCTTGATACTTGTGCCTGATACTCGTGCCTGATACTTGTGCTTGACACTGGTGCCTGATACTTGTGCCTGATACTTGTGCTTTATACTTGTTCCTGCAAATTTTGCCTGGTACCTCTGCCCGATACTTGTACTTAAAACCGTGCCTGATAACAGTGCCTGAAACCTAGTGTCTGATACTTGTGCTTCATACTTGTGCCTGATACTCGTGCCTGATAGCTGCACCTGATACTTGTGCCCGATACTTAGTGCCTGATAACTGTGCCTGTTCCTTGTGCCTGATACTTGTACTTAATAGTTGCACTTGACATTCGTGCCTAATACGTGTGCTTTGTACTTGTGCTTTATACGTGTGCCTGATACTTGTGCCTCAACATTTTGCCTCATACTTGTTCCTAATACTTGTGCTTGACACTTGTGCCTGATATGTGTGCCTGATACTCTTGCCTGATACTTGTGCCAGATATGTGCCTGGTACTTGCGCGTGATATGCTTACCTGATACCTCTTCCTGATACCTGTGCCTGATACTTTTGCCTGTTACTTGTGCTGGATAATTGTGCCTGATACTTGTGCCTAATGTTTGTGCTTGATTCTCATGTACTTGTGCCTGATACTTGTGCTTGATACCTGCGATTGATACTAGTGCTTGATACCTGTGCTTTATACTTGTGCCTGATACTTGTTCTTGATTCTTGTGCTTCATACTTGCGCCTGATTCTTGTGCCTTTTACTTGTTCCTGATACTTGTGCCTGACAGTCGTGCCTGAAACTTGTGCCTAATACTTGTGCTTGATACCTGTTCTGGATGCTTGTGCTTGATA